>LGRX02018430.1:5476-20390 GCA_001247695.2 Cymbomonas tetramitiformis | reverse complement strand
TTGAAGCTGGCGTACTGCCTCTCCGTTTTACTCAGGGATCGGCTGATTGCCATACAAATGTACTCCTTTCCATCATCGTCCTTCTGGCCCAGCACTGCGCCAATGCCATAGGTGCTCCAATCGGTGTACAATATGAGGGGTCTGTTGTAATCGATAGGCCTCAGGCACCTCCCAGAACAGAGAGCATCCTTAAGTTCTTGAAGTGCTCGGTCTTGCTCCTTCCCCCAGGCTGCCTTGATGTCAGTGACCTCCTTTTTGAGCAGGTCATTGAGAGGGCGGGCCATCTCAGAGTAGTTTGGCCCCCCTGACTCACCCACCAAGCCCTTATAGTAGTTCATCATGCCCAAGATCGAGCGGAGCCCAGTCTTGTCCTGAGGGCTTGGAAGCTCCTGGATGGCCTTGCATTTGGCTTCTTGTGCGCCAATGGAGTTGTGACCAATGCGATAGCCCAGAAAGTCCACCGTGGCTGCACCAAAGGTACTCTTGCCTGCATGCAAACGGATGCCAGCGTCCCCCAAGGTGCGAAGTACGTCCTCAACGTCCTTCAAATGCTGCTCAGGCGTGGAATCCGTATAGACCACTACGTCATCGACGTACGCCACCGTGCAATGCTGCAGGTGCCGTAATTCGTAGTCCATGATTCTTACGAATGCAGAAGTAGCTCCAGCTGCACCAAACGGCATCGAGGTGTATTGGTACAACTGATTCTTCCACCAAAACGCCGTCTTGCTCCTGTCCTCTTCCGTGGCCATGGGAATCTGGTGGAAAGCTTTGGTAGCATCCAACGTGGTCTTGAACTTAGCCTTCGCCACCTTCTGGTAGAGCTCCTCTGGCCGGTGAGGCAGCGTATTGTCTTTGAGGGAGTGTCGATTGACACCCCTGAGGTCCACGCAGAACCTCGTCTGGGTCCACAGGCCAGTCTCGTGATCCTTCTTGCCAGCTACGACCACGTTGCTCGCATGCCTGCAATGCTTGGCTGCTGGCTCTATGAAGCCATACTCCAAAAGTTCCTTGCAATGAATATCGATGATTTCCTGCTCGCCCGGACTGTACTTCCTGGGTCTCTGGTAGGCGGCCTTGGATTCGTCTACGAAAGGAATGGAGAACGTGTTGTGCTCCGCTTTACCCTTGTAGCCTTTCAGATCGTGAGGACTGTTGGCAAAGGTGGTCTTGCACCTGCGAAGAACATTCCGCATTCCCTCCCAGTGTTCCTCCTTGAAGTCAGGATGTCCTCCAAACGTGGCATTGAGCTCAGTGTCGAGCCACGCTGCCTCGTCCTTGGTCACCGTCGTGTCACCCAGAGGTTGAAGCTCGTCCAGCACGGTGTACGGCAAGACCTCATCCTGCTCCGCGACATTGGCCACCCAGCCAGGCTCCCATTGCCTTGAGGATTGCTGAGCCTCCCAAGAAGTGCAGGGGGACGAACCCCAGGCGCTGCGTGTGGGTGACGTGACACCATAAGTAGGCGCACACTCGGTCATCTTGCCAGCGACCCACAAGATTCCGCACAAAAGCAGAAAAAATCGCAAAATTCGATTGAAATGCGCTGCGGCTACCGGCGAGTGCGAAGCGAAGAAGCACGCCATGACTCTCCACCCCCCGTGCGCCAAGCGAGTACTCCCACCAGCAGCAGCGAAGATCACGACTGCAAGGACAAGCGCCATGTAGGCGGCTTGCGCGACGCGATGAAGGCGAAGATTGCGTCGGAGCTGCGCCCAGCGCGCCGCGAAGCGAGGCTTGTCCAATTTGGCGGGCAAAGCGGGCAGGCGCACGCGGCCCAACAAGAAGACTTGGGACAAGCGCAGGGTCGGAACGGTCCATCCACGGCCATGTTGAACGCGACCGGCGTCCAGCGGGCAATGCAAGGGACAGGAGCCGTGGCACGCCACGTCTCCGGCGTAGATGTCGGCACAAACCCAAAGCCAGGCGAGGACCATGAAGAGGAGGACGATCGCACACTGTGACCAGCACGCGAAGGAAACGACCACCATCCGAAGGGGCATCGCCATCCAATCCCCCGCACGCACACGGTGCACGCCAGCATAGATGCCTGCGGTGCGCAAGATAAGGAGCCCAACGTACCAGACGTAGGCGAGCGCCCATAAGACCCAGACTCCGTAAGATGCACGAAGGGGGTAACGTCGAGCAGTCGACCACCACAAGGGCAGCTGGTGCAAAAACGAGGCCACGAAACGCCTCCACCAAACTTGAAAGGGGCACCATGACAGGTGCCAAGCTACTGCCTCCCACATCGCCCATATGGCGACCATGGGAACGGGACCGCGTCCCAACCACCACCAAACCACTGCACTGCCTGCAAACGTGATACACGCTCGCAGGACACCTGGCCGCAAGTGGACCGCCCGTGCGCAGGCGGCCCACGGCCACAGCGTTGGTCGTTCACCAGGGCCACCCGCCCGCTGCGCCCGGGGAGCCCTGCTGAAAACGCGCCTGCCTCTGCGCCTCACGCTGTTCGTCCGTATGGCGTTCAAACGCCTGCGTCTCTGCGCTGCATATCGAAGCAGCTGGAGAAGGAGGACACCGCGACGTGAGACCGGCTGGTATCCTGGACTCCCTTGGTGCATGAACGACATGGGTAGCAGCCCCATGGCGATCGACAGAAGGGGCAGACGAGCGTGCAGCACCGCCCGCGCCTGGCTGCTGACGCGCAGGGGGGTCTCGAACCTCGTGCACATTCCTCCGCGAAGCCGTATCCATGTGCTCGGGCCGCTCGGCCACGCGAGCCTGACGGGCGGGCGGTGGCGGCGGCGGCGGCGGAAGACGCAGCGCCTCCAAGGCCCCCAGGGCTGGCATCAACCATGGCGCGGCCGAATGCCTGGTCCCCCATTGCAAGCAAGTGAACTTCCGGTCGTCCCGCTCGAAATACTCATTCGTGAACTCAGCTTGCCAAGAAAGACACCGCTCGTCCTCCAAGAAGATGTAGTACACGGGCGTGGCATTCGGGTGCGCCATGCAGCGCAGCACGTGCGCCGCCCCAATCTCCACGTAGCGACACAGCGCGAACGCGACGTTCCGCGCATGACCCCCCGGCAACCTGTGCCCTGCGTCACGGTGCGACAAATCAGCCCAGGCTGAAGTCATGGCCTCCAGGAGGCCGGAAGACGTAGTCTGTCCCCCAAGAGGGAGACGCCAGCCCTTGTCCCCGCACGCGATGGTCTTGTTATGCTTCCTCTCAACTTTGCTGGTGATGCCCGGATGCCTCCGCATCCTGAGACCCCGCTCCTTGTTGCACACGCCAAGCTGGTACATGACGCGCCGGCGCCTGCACCGATCATATACCGTTATGCCAAACCGTATCACAAAGACAGTGAGGTTGCGGCGATCCTTCAAGGCTTCCACCTCCTCCACGGACAGGAATTGGCACACCGAGCTATCGGATGCTGTGGCCATTCGTGTAGCGTCGTAATCTGACTCTGCTGGGGATGGAGGCACCCACCCAGGAGCCCGAGGCAGGGGACCCGCCCGCGGCGGACTCGGAGGCGTAGGAGGTGGGCCTCCCGAAGAAATTGACGGGGAGCCACGCGGAACACGGACAGAGTTCGCCCACGAGCCAACGTTGGTCATGGCAGGCGATGCAGAGGGCGACCTTCCACGAGGAGGGCTGCTGTCAGGATCTGACGACACCAAATCCCCGGTCTCATGGCCGCTGGATGGAGGCGACGGAGTGCGAGCGTACGCGATGTGCGCGAAGCGCAGTGGCGAATGGCCACTGGGCCTGGCCCGAGACGGCCCCGCGACAGCTTGAGACGGTCGTGCAATCTGCGACGAGCGAGGTGGCGAGTGGCTGCTAGACCTGGCGCGAGATGGCCCTGCGACAGCCCGGGATGGTCCTGCTCCCGCAGCAGGAGCAGGTGGCTGCGCAGGGGCTCGCTTTGTGAGCCTGAAGTTGGCCAAGTTGTTGGGCGGTGGTGGCCTGCGCTCCGCATCTGCATTGAGTGCATCTTGGCCCTGCTGCCTGGTGTTGGATGCCTTGAGCATTTTCCTCATTTCCCCCAAGCGCACGTACTCCTGAGCCGCGGCATTCTGGGAGAACACCCTACCAGTTCCCCCAAGACCATCCCCCACCGGGTAGTACTTGGTGCTCGAACCCAGAGAGATGAGCTCCAGAGGTGGCGCTACGCTGCCATATAGATCGTACTGTTGGAGGATGCCAGTCGAGAGGGACTCCATGTCCACCGGGCGAAGGTACCTGAGCAGCTGGTACGTCCAGACACCAGCGCTCTCGTACCAATGAGGGAGCTGAAGCTCATCCAGCAACTCCTCATTGTTGTACACTCGCGCATGATCCAGCGTGCAGCGCATCAGCTCGAGGTGCTGCGTGGCTGCACTCGGTTGTACACAGAGGACACGCTCCTTCAGATCCCACATGAGGGTGCCAGCGACCTCACCACTGGGGTACGTAAACAGCTCCTGGAGCGTGTGCTGCAGTCGCTGGATTGAGTTGAGGCTATCGAGCGCTCTGCCTTCCTCCCTGGGCTTGACGACGTCTTGCTTGTTGGCAGGGGATGGCACGTGTGTCATATAGCTCCCCTTGAGCACCCAACAGTCATTGTCCTCATCGTGATCCAACTTCTGGTCCACATACAGCCAGTTGGGGGCAACAGCTGTTCCACCATCACCCACTTCTGCTCGAGGCAGCGGACGAACTCCACGCAGACATGCTCCCGAGAAGGTCTGGCTGGTATGTCCTCAGGGAGATCTTGAAGGATGCGGCAAAGACGCGCAACATGGTGCCGGTCCAGGTACAGTCTCTGATCCGCCCAGTTGTGGTCAAGACGAACGTCCAGAGGCGGACGACCCCCAGTCAACTGGCCATCGGTGACCCACTTCGTGCGCCCACCCACCCAGGGGTTTGGTGCTGCGTAAAGTTGCGCAAGCATGCGCTCCGACCTTGCCAGCTCGACGGACGCCAGTGACGCCAGGTGGCTCCTTCGACCTCCTTCAAGCGAACATGTGTGAACGCGAGACATCGCCTCGACCTCTGCGCGTGTGGCGACTCGGGGTCTAGGGGGCGCAGCAGATGGCCCTGACGAAGGCAGTGGTGACCCCACCGGCGACTCATAGTCGTCAAGGATGTGCTCAGACCGGATCCCAGAGGCAGCAAACCTCTCCTCCCTCGTGCTCGGGGGTGGGCACCCCAGCCATTTGCACTCCGTCTCATGCCCAAAGATCTCCGATTGTAAACATACCACTGGGTCCAACCTCCTAGGCTGGTGAGGACGCTTGGGTGTTGTCATGTCGACCAGCGGAAGAACCACCTAAGCATCCATGCCCAAAACCTTCGGTGCATGCGACACGGCCACGCAACTTCCCAACTTGATGTCGATCATCAGGGAGTTCTTCAACGGCCCAGTGCCTATCAACAGGTCCCAGGAGTTCTCGGCCTCGAAGGTCACGAAGGCGTACAACCGGTGAAGCGTCATGTGCGGCGTGCCCGCAGCCAAAATGACGTCCACGTAGCAATAATGGGTGAACTTCGTGGGACTGTTGTCACATCTGGTGACCTTGGCGCCGGTGGTGGCTTCATAAATTGTGAGACCCAGCCGCCTCACAACAGAGATAGAGATGATGTTACAGTTGGCGCCGGTGTCCATGAGGATCGCCCGGTATAGCATAAGCTCACCACCAGATGACACCAGCGCCAGCCCCTCATACAGAGTAGCATTCCGCAACTTGCAGATGGGCTGCACCTGAGCCATCAATAACACCTGCTCGTCGGTCAGGTGCTGCGTCATCTTTGCCCTCAGTGCGTCGTAGGCGGAGGTCTTGATGGTGCCAGCTCGTACATGTCCATGGTCACTGAAGTCAACCACCCCCAGATCGTCCACGTAGGCAGCGGCTGCACATCGAGTGGCGGCGCTGTCGACCACACCGTTGGGCATCTCGTCCAATGGCACCTCCTCGGTTGCACAATGTCCTGAACCGTCTGCTTCCCTTCTTACTTCTTGCGTCGCTGTGGCGTGCGTGTCCTCCAGCTCATGCTCATTGACCTCGGTGGGCTGTTCGGTTGCATCATTCGGATCCTTGCCCATGAGCTCCTCCAGCGCCAAAAGGTTCTCGATGTCCTTCGGGAGATCGATGGCGTTCTGGGATATCAGGATGGCAGCAATCTGCGAGCAGGCGCGCACGGAGCTGCGAAGATTGGATGCCAACAGGTGGACCTTCCTGCTGAGTACGTCGGGAGGAACGGCTCTAGGCACCTGCGCGGCCCTGTCGAACTCCTCCGGCGTCTTGACCTGGAAGCCCCGCATCTGCTGAGTGCTGCCCAAGGCGACAGCGGCGCTGGCCTGGAGACTCGGTGCGTGATCGATGCCAACACCATGACCACCTTCCAAACCACCCCCAGCAGGGCAGTCCTGCTCATCCTCCTCGTATTCAGCCTGTTGGGTGAAGTTGGAATCGTACTCGGTCTCCGCATCGCTGGCCTCTGATCGGGCCTGTGCATCGGCGATCTTGTCATCCTTTGGAGGTGACCCTGCCTGGAGGCCTGACAATTCTGCGGCGAGTTTCTCCTTAACCTCGGCACTGGCAGCCACTTGCTGCTGCTGCTGCTGCTGCTGTGGCTGTTTCTGCTTGGCCTCCGGGAGCTTAAGCCACTCCTTGGTGGTGATCCCCATCTTGTGCTTATCAAAGCGGTGTGCGATGTTGTAGGCGCGCATCTGGGCATTCTTGACCTCGTCCGGCCACTTGGAGTTCTGCCTGTCCTTATGGAAGTTGGGCGGCACCCGGGCATCACGACACCCCGTGTAGCAGCGCTCTGGAGAGTGGGGCAGGCGCGTGAAGCACCAGTCACACTGGAACTTCTTCGAAGCATCAGGTGGTGGCACCTTGCTGTAAGAAGGTTTCTGACGCTCGGCATTGTTAACTTCCCTCGCAGGTCTCTTGGCGTCGTCGCCACCATGCTGTGCTTGCTCCTTCTTCTTGGGGTCCCTGCGTCTGTCCCCAGTCTTGGAGGCAGAACCCGAGCGCCTCATGGCTGACACTACTGCAGCCAGGTCAAGCCCCATCTGCCTGGCCTCGTAGCAGGAGTACACGCAGTTGAGCCTACGAACCAGCTCCTGCTGCAGTGTGAGGGCCCAAGCCTCCGCATCGTTCTTGAGCTTGTCCTGCACCTCCACGATCACCTCCAGGTCCTCCCAAGTGACCTTGTTGGGGGCAGGATGGCTGACACGCAGCTGCTCGGACACGCGATCTCGGTATTCTTTGATGCGCAGGCCCTTAATGCATTCCTCGATGTTCTGCCTGACGACGGAGTCCTCCACCCTCTTGCCGGTGTTGAGAGCTGCCTCCCTGCGACGACAGCTCTTCACGTAGGCGAGGCCGGCCTGCTCGTTGGTCTGCGGCTTGGCGATCAAGAGATCCTCCTTCTCTTTGGTGCCCTTCATCAAGAATTTAGCTTCGAGCTCTGCAACGAAAGCCCTCAAGGCCCAAAAGTAGTGAGAATCTTCAGTGCCATCTGGCCCCGTGAGACCCTTCGTGGAGGTTCCCTCGCCTGCCCACTCATCAGACGCCTCGCCATCCTCATCACCCTCCTCGAACACCTTACAAACTGCCCAGGTTGATCCTGGCGCCAGCTCATGAAAAGGAGGCTGCGCACAACGCACAGATCCCTGGTAGGCATCTCTCATGGTAAGATCCTTCAGGACATGACAAGCGTGTGAAGCCATGACGCCATCCTTCAGGTAGGCAGCGCACCACCAGTCATAAGCGACTGAGGTGGAATGATCGTCCCCTGCTAGAAACGAGGGTATGCTATCCCACAATGATCTGAAGTCTGGTCTGGACTCAGCGAAGGCCTTCTTCTGCTGCTGACTGAGCGCATGGTAAGATGCTGACTTCATGTACCTACGCTTCTTGGCCTCAAAAGCCCGCTGGACTTTCGCTACCATGTCCACGAAACGCCTGATGAAGAGCGCTCTGTCCTCACTCTTACTACCAGTGTACTGGAGTTTGACGTCTTCCTTGTCAAGTGAGTGGCCCTCCTTGTCATAGTAATCCATCTCGTCTACGTCGTCAAACGCAAAGAGAAACTGGTTTGCAGGCGCTGCTACTGCTGCTGCTGCTGCGAGTGCTGTTGCTGCGAGCGCTGTTGCTGCTGGTGATGGCGGTGCGGAGGGAGTGGTTTCTGAGCCCGACCCCTCTGCGCTCATATATTCCGTGTCAAGGTCCTGACTGGCCCGCTCTCGTGCCAGCCGTCGTGCCTCACGTTCTCTGGAATGGACAGAGGCAGCGCTTGGCTCTGCCTCGCCCTCCGTGGTGAAGTACTGTGTTGATGCTCAGCCAATGGGACCAAGGAAGAGTCCCCTCTCTCAGCGCAAAGCTCGTTCACCAGTAGACTGGAGGCTTGACTCAGACTGGCTTAGGCCAGTGCACTGAGTGCTCCTGGATTCGCCTTGCTGAACAAGCGAAAGAACGAAACGCGTGCGGCCAGCGAACGCCTAAAGGTCCAGCACTGTGCTTCAGCGCTCTGAATCAGCAGCAGATGCAGAATATTCGTGCGAGGAAGAGTTAAAGCTGGGCCAGTGTGCTGAGCACTTCTGGATTAGCTGGGCCAGAGTTCATCAAGAGCACAATGAAAGTGAGGGCAACTCCACGACACCAAGAATAGCACTGATACGCAGCGGTGTGAGCTAGGCCAGTGTGCTGAGCACCCCTGGATTCACAACACCACTGCTAATCAAGGGCACCATGGCTGGCATAGAAGCTCACTCCCCAGTCCAGTAAGCAAGTACAAGGTCGCTGGCAGAGTTGGAAGCTAAGCCAGTGTGCTGAGCACCCTGGATTCGCAGCACTACTGCTGATTCAGAAGGTGGCCGGTGACATGAGGGCCTCACCGGCTGACCAATACTGTAGAAAAGATAGAAGAATTCTCCAACACATTATGATAAAGCACCAGAAGGTCACTCCAGTAGTAAGCAGCACTCCAGGCTGGAAAAGTAATTAACTCTGAATCCACCAGGTCACTGTGTCACACCAGGGAATATCGCTTAAAAGACCACTCAGTTGTCGCCTTCAGAGCTGATGCTGCTGCCAGTCCTCTGGCAAGCTCTTCCGCCCCTGCTTCAGGCTTAGGCCAGTACACCAGGGGTGTCCCTGGATTAACCGTCAGACAAGGTGGAGCTGCCCAAGAAACCGTAAGTTGCAGTTCCAGACATAGAGCAGTGATTCACTGCTGATCCACTTCTTCGCTGGTAAATAAAAGCAGATGTCGCCGCTAATTAGCTCCCAGGCCAAGCACACCTGCCTTTCAGCTAAGCCAGTACACCAGGGGTGTCCCTGGATTCACTTCAGACAAGGTGGCCAGCTGGAGAACCCACTGGAAGATAGTTCATCAAGGTGCACATTAGCTGTTGATCCACTCTTAGCCGGTAAGACAAGGCAGATGCCGCTGCTGATTAGCTCCCAGGTAACACACACTTGCCTTTCAGTTAAGCCAGTGCACCAGGGGTGCCCCTGGATTCACTTCAAACAAGGTGGCCAGCTGAAGGAACCACTGAGAGGTGCTCATCCAGGTGTACATTCACTGCTGATTAACTTTGTCGCCGCCGCCGCCCAAGCTCATGCCGTGCTGATTAGCTCAAAACTGGAGGACACCTGTCAGCAGCTAGGCCAGTGCACCAGGGGTGCCCCTGGATTCACTGCAGAACAGGGTGTTGAGCATATCACCGGGTAGAAGGAGGCCGCTCATGACTAGTGAATTCAAAGCTGATCCGTCGCCGCCGTCACTGGTAGCTCTTTCAGTGCAAGTACCACCAAGTTCAGGGAAGAAAAAGGGTCCGCCAGTGCACCGTGGGTGCCCCTGGAGTCGCCTGACTTCCGAATCCGCTCTTTCAACTGCTGCTGACTTCTCGCCAAAGGGCCTTTACTTCCGGATTAACACTGAAATAAAAAGCCGCTCCGCGCAGGACATTATTGTTTTGAAAAAGTATGAAAACAGCAGTAAAATGTATCCGTCAAAATTGATATTATATCACAAAATACGAATTATTGTGTACAAAAGCTGTGAGCAGAACTGTCTTAGCACTCTAGCACTGGCACGCGAACAGCCACCTAGTACTTGCGAAGGCAAAACAATAATGAGTCCACTAGCCTGACCTTCGGTCAGAGTCTACTTATATCTCAATGTCCTGTCACATTTCCCAAAACTGTAACGGGTTCTAGCCCTTAAATCTTCATCTGGCCAATAGAAAGTCATTATTCCATGCCAGCTCTAACAATGTTACCGTTCACCGCATTCTGACTGACACGTCGGCGGCAAAGGAGTCACTGCCATCTTCGTCTTATCATTCCCTGGTCACTTGATGGTGACCATATCTTCTCTGACAAGTCTGCATCTCACAGATGGTCATCTTCGTAAAGCCTGTCATGCTGTCACCACTGTCATGCGTGTCACCAGCTGAACAAACCCGGCGCGGTACCATGAAAAGCCGGCGTTTGTTACACGTTGACATTGCCCGCGCTTTCACAACGTGATTATTCTACGCTACGCTAAACCACTATTTTTTTAACGATGCTCACTTCCGTTATGTCACGAGTGGCGCGTGATGTCTTCACACACCAAAGCGAAACCTTGTCAGTAACGATGCAAAACCGTTTATACACTTTCTAAAAACGGGGACGAAACGATCTGCCACACACGACCATGCACCTTGAAATGAAGAGTTCGATGAAGAAGTACCGTAAAACATCAACAGCATAGTCCGCAACGAGCGAAAGCGGCTCCCGCTAGGGACAGGTGCCAGTCGCGCGGGTATATAATCACGATCGGCAAACATATACACGCGGGTGAGGTGAAGAGCAAAATGATAAAGGATGCGGGTTAGGCAGCCACCGTCCAATGCACTTTTACCGAAATTCAAACCCCGCGCTTGCGCCGCCGACAGTAACTAAGTACCACCCTGGGTAAACAGTCAGAGCAGTCTCAAGTCTGGAAGTTACTGAACAGCACGCAGATCGGCCGCCAAAATCAGCCACTGCCGCAAGCAGCTTTGGGGAATGAATGAATTTGAAGCTTGGTGTTCGTATTTTGAAAATTCTTGTCGAGCGAGAGAAACTCCATCAGCCAATCATATGCCAACGCAACATCGCACACCCAGACCCACAAATCGGGATATGAGTCGCGAGTCTACGCCCGAACTGCGACACGGAATGCGCATCGTCACGTGAGGACGCGACTGCAACTATTGCATGCCACACAGACTAGAAGTCATCACTCGTCGTATTTACTAGTTCGAACATAATTTATGTTATCAAATATTCATTCCGAAAACGGGAATAAAGCTCACACAAGTATTTTTTTGCAAACTTCGTTTAGGTACAAATTTAAGTTACATAGAATCAAGGCTCCTAATCGGTTTAACCGATATTCCGATATATCGATATATCGGGAAAAAACGGGAAATTGGTATCGATCGATATCATTTTTGTGCACATTTCATCGATAAATCGCTATCGATTCAGTTTAGTATTGGTGGTCTTATGTATTGTATACGGAGAATTGTATTTAAAATTCAATAATCGATATGAATCGATTATCGATTGAAAATGTTGAATATCGAAATCGCAATTTTGAATATGCAAGTTTGAAACCGATTAGGGGCCCTGCATAAAATTCAATTAATCCAGATAAAAACATTCTCAATCCCAAAACTTTTTTTTTATCAAAGAACCCCAAAGTATGGGTATAATTCAGTTGGAAACTATAATCACCTGAATAGCATAAATGTTCCCGAGGGTTCTTTCCTAGTACCTAGCAGACACACCAATGGGTCTTCGTTGGATAGGCTCGAAGCAGTCACACGGTGTTTCTAAACTGGAACTAGTTTAAACTATGCACATTCCAAATTCCACTGACACCCTTCAGCCAGATTTTGCATCCAAGAAAAAATAAGAATATCAAATATATAAAAGAATAAAAAATGCCGATGTTATGTTACATATGTACACGATTCCCCACCTTCGCATGGCAATCAAGCCTGCATGGAAACCTGGTTGACTAATACAAAACGAACTCATCCGGTGGGATTGAAACTCTCCGTCTCTAAAATAATTCAGCCGCACTCTTCCCAGAATCGAAACACCCTGCTTGATTCCATTGTCCACCCGCCCCTTCTATCTCCCTTCGAAGCCACCGAATACTGCACCGTATCTTGCGTTAAGCTGGCCTAGCGATTACTTCAACACAACAAGGGCTTCACTGCACATATCGATCCCTGCTGCTGGCTCGCCCATTGCCATCAAGTTAGAAGAAGAGCCAACGCGATAGGTAGCTCCACACTGATCTGAAACCAACATAGTTTTCCCTGTTGATGCCGCAAGGCTACTACCTGCACGTGCAAAGAACAGTTTATCAACGTGATGGGCAAGATGCTCTGGAGTTTCAACACGCGCGCCAATACGTATACAAAAGGAAAATACGAAAAACAAAAGCAGAGAGAATAGGCGCCTGAACGCCGAGGCGCCTACACGGGGATAGTAGTCATCATTAAAAGCACATCTCAAGAAAAGCTCGGTGGCCATTTGCCCATTCCGCCCAACATGCACAAGGACGAGGTTCAAATTTCGAACACAGACGCTCGTAAGGATTCCACCCTTTACTCTATTTTTTTCTTCAAACTCTCAGAACTCGAAGTTTCCCGACTCCGGGCATCCTAACCAAGGGGACGACCGCGTCTGGTGCAAACACACCGAGTGGCACGAGGGGCGCTGACTAAGACCAGCCCACTACACACACACGCACGCACGCGGGCGGACAAATACACGGAAAAAAGTGTGAAAAGCGTTATAAATTCCCAGCAAATACCGGGAAGTCTGCATAAATATCCCCAACTACTTCGCGAAAAGGACGTGGGCAAGGCGAAGTTTGCGTTATTGGAGTGAGGCTGTTAGGTCAGACAGACCTCTACGCAATCCCTCGCCGCGATGTAACTACCCCGGCATAATTCTTTGCTCGTGGCACCAGGAAGAGTATAACTTGCGCAGATAGGCAAGGTCAACACTTTCCGAATACACTTTCCAACTGCCTGCTCGAGTCAAGAAATCCTGGAAGTGGTGTCGCACCTTCCACCGTCGTTCTGAAGGGTTCCTCACACGCATTCGATAGGGACTTGCGTTGCACATTGATCTTTTCTCTGATTCTTGCCATTTGTTCTTCACAACTGTCCTCGGCTTTGCCATAGTTGTAACCGGGAACCCGCAGATGCTTTGGGGGTATGTAGTTCAGCCCCCACGGTTTCATTGGTTTATCTTCTGGGGACGGTAACCTATTCATTTCGGATATAATGTCCGTCATTAGTCTTGTGTCAACCATTTTAAGAGAGACTATTATGTTGATTGTGAGTGCTATGAGTTTTGTAGATAAGTATTGAAGAGTTTTATAGCTCTTGAAAAATGATTAGGTATGTCGACTCAGTTTCTATGTTTCTTAATATTTTTCAAACACGTTCTGGCTTATCATGGAGTGCCCAATGTAAAGAAGTCGCTAATATCCCTGTCAGCAAGGTAATGACTCATTATCCCTCCATTAGACATTTCTGAGCAACGGAATCTAGAATCTGCAACTTCGCCAGGAATGGCAGATCGAAAACGTTTGAGACATTTGGTCGGTTGGATTTACGTGCATATGGGATCGTGGCATTGTGAACAAATAAAATGCATTTAGAATCCACCTCCCACCAATACCAAAAACTCCCGCCTGTGTAAAAGACTCTGTCGTTTGTTTTCAGACCGAGGTCCAGTACTGTCCGAGTCAGCTCATGTCGTATCGTGTAACGCAACAATTTGCAATAATACTTTCCCTCAGATTCAGTACCTAGTCAGCAATAAAATCCGATTCATCAGGATGAGGTATATTTTCATCGCAGAACGATCTGACTCAAGGTAACGATTCGTCACAAACGGATATACCTCAGAACATTCCACGTACATAAAAGAATTCTTCCTTGTGCCACATGGAACAATTCGGTGCTAAGAAATGATTTGCAAAGTCAGTGTTCCTTTGTTCCACTACTATTATAAACAGTCACAGGACTCTACATAAAGGTACGTGTTCGATGTTTACCGCCTTCACCGCAAAATCCATTCGGTCAGGAGCAATGAAGCGTCGCATCGTAAAATATGTCCAGTACAAAATATAAACGCATGGTCAGATATATTTTCCCACGTGAATCAGATTTGGCACATGAAAGGTCGAAGCTGCCATTCAGCACAATCTAATGTTCGACATTGTGCTGACTCTGCAGGGATCGTTTTCCTGCACAATTTCGATCGTTAGATTATGCTGACTCTGAGGGGACCACGATAAATTATGTGATGCATCATGTGATATTTTAATGGAGATGCCATCATCATCACCTCATCAGACACGGTCAGCATCAAGCGTCAGCATGTCCGATGTCGTGTCGATGTCGCTTCTCACTACTGCTGTATAAAGGGCTGTTCCATTTATTGCCGCAGGGACGACGGGGGGATTGGCTCTTGAACCCCCACCCAACGGGCATTGCCATGGACGATCCCCCGCTCTGACAGGACGGCTGATCTATTAAAGTCACGGGGAAGCTGATTTCCCCCCACTGTATGGGGGCCTGCTTCTCCATGTTTCACCCCTCGCCGTGTGTGCCATGTGACACCCTTAGCCGTGACTGCGGTGTTCCGTGCGGACTTGCTAGTTAGCCTGCCTTCCGACTTTCTATCCAGTTTTATGTTATCTCCGTTACGAGCACCCGGCCCTGTGTGTTTTCTATCACTTTCCGCATATATATATATATATATATATGTATTCATTATGTTCATGTATATTCATCTACACACACTTTTCACACCTCTGCCTAGTACGACATTTTACCTAAAAACAGCAGCCCGGCTGGAGGAGAAAAAAAAATGGTGGAGCGAGTAT
>LGRX02018428.1:0-16077 GCA_001247695.2 Cymbomonas tetramitiformis | reverse complement strand
TGCACCTTTTTACCGTACGCGCACCCTCGCCCATCCCTCCCCACCCACCACTCGCAGCGCCGCTGCTCACCCTTTGGCCGCTGATTCGCAACCGCAGATGAAGCAGCATAAGGCACGGCGCCGGGAAGAGCGCCGCACGCGCCACGCGCCACGCGCCTGATTCGGCGCGGAGCGGAGCGGCCTCCCCGCACCCTTTGTCCCTGGGTCCTCTGGTCCTTGCATGCACCCTCTGCACCTATCTACTGTACGCGCACCCTCGCGCATCCCTCCCCACCCACCACTCGCAGCGCCGCTGCTCACCCTTTGGCCGCTGATTCGCAACCGCAGATGAAGCAGCATAAGGCACGGCGCCGGGAGAGCGCCGCACGCGCCACGCGCCTGATTCGGCGCGGAGCGGAGCAGCCTCCCCGCACCCTTTGTCCCTGGGTCCTATGGTCCTTGCGTGCACGCTTTGCACCTATCTACGGTACGCGCACCCTCGCGCATCCCTCCCCACCCACGACCTGCAGCGCCGCTGCTCACCCTTTGGCCGCTGATTCGCAACCGCAGATGAAGCAGCATAAGGCACGGCGCCGGGAAGAGCGCCGCACGCGCCACGCGCCTGATTCGGCGCGGAGCGAGCAGCCTCCCCGCACCCTTTGCCACTGGGTCCTATGGTCCTTGCGTGCACCCTATGCACCTATCTACCGTACGCGCACCCTCGCGCATCCCTCCCCACCCACGACTGGCTGCGCCGCTGCTCACGCTTTGGCCGCTGATTCGCAACCGCAGATGAAGCAGCATAAGGCACAGCGCCGGGGAGAGCGCCGCACGCGCCACGCGCCTGATTTGGCGCGGAGCGGAGCAGCCTCCCCGCACCCTTTGCCCCTGGGTCCTATGGTCCTTGCGTGCACACTCTGCACCTATCTACCGTACGCGCACCCTCCGCCATCCCTCCCCACCCCCCACTCGCAGCGCCGCTGCTCACCCTTTGGCCGCTGATTCGCAACCGCAGATGAAGCAGCATAAGGCACGGCGCCGGGGAGAGCGCCGCACGCGCCACGCGCCTGATTCGGCGCGGAGCGGAGCAGCCTCCCCTCACCCTTGGTCCCTGGGTCCTATGCTCCTTGCGTGCACGCTTTGCACCTATTTACCGTACGCGCACCCTCGCGCATTCCTCCCCACCCACCACTCGCAGCGCCGCTGCTCACCCTTTGGCCGCTGATTCGCAACCGCAGATGAAGCAGCATAGGGCATGGCGCCGGGGAGAGCGCCGCACGCGCCACGCGCCTGATTCGGCGCGGAGCGGAGCAGCCTCCCCGCACCCTTGGTCCCTGGGTCCTATAGTCCTTGCGGGCACGCTTTGCACCTATCTACCGTACGCGCACCCTCGCGCATTCCTCCCCACCTACCACTCGCAGCGCCGCTGCTCACTCTTTGGCCGCTGATTCGCAACCGCAGATGAGCCAGCATAAGGCACGGCGCCGGGGAGAGCGCCGCACGCGCCACGCGCCTGATTCGGCGCGGAGCGGAGCAGCCTCCCCGCACCCTTGGTCCCTGGGTCCTATGGTCCTTGCGGGCACGCGTTGCACCTATCTACCGTACGCGCACCCTCCGCCATCCCTCCCCACCCACCACTCGCAGCGCCGCTGCTCACTCTTTGGCCGCTGATTCGCAACCGCAGATGAAGCAGCATAAGGCACGGCCCCGGGGAGAGCGCCACACGCGCCAAGCGCCTGATTCGGCGCGGAGCGGAGCAGCCTCCCCGCACCCTTTGTCCCTGGGTCCTATGCTCCTTGCGTGCACGCTATGCACCTATCTACCGTACGCGCACCCTCGCGCATTCCTCCCCCCCCACCACTCGCAGCGCCGCTGCTCACCCTTTGGCCGCTGATTCGCAACCGCAGATGAAGCAGCATAAGGCACGGCGCCGGGGAGCGCGCCGCACGCGCCACGCGCCTGATTCGGCGCGGAGCGGAGCAGCCTCCCCACACCCTTGGTCCCTGGGTCCTATGGTCCTTGCGGGCACGCTTTGCACCTATCTACCGTACGCGCACCCTCCGCCATCCCTCCCCACCCACGACCTGCAGCGCCGCTGCTCACTCTTTGGCTGCTGATTCGCAACCGCAGATGAAGCAGCATAAGGCACGGCGCCGGGGAGAGCGCCGCACGCGCCACGCGCCTGATTCGGCGCGGAGCGGAGCAGCCTCCCCGCACCCTTGGTCCCTGGGTCCTATGCTCCTTGCGTGCACGCTTTGCACCTATCTACCGTACGCGCACCCTCCGCCATCCCTGCTCACGGCCTGCTCACTAAACTGGCCGGTAGTTGCCGCTGCTAGCGACCATATGAAACACTTGCCATCGCCGGGGACTATTACAAGCAGCCATGTGCGTAGAGAGCAGCGAGAGCGGCCCTACAAAAACACGCTAACGGACACTGTCACAGGGGCATACACTCGATGGCTGTGGAAGCATGCGCAGCTCGGGACCGACATCGCCAGGTATCCATGGCCCTGTCGATGGCCCGGGGAGAGCCACTCTTTGGCCGCTGCTCACCCTTTGGCCGCTGATTCGCAACCGCAGATGACGCAGCATAAGGCACAGCGCCGGGGAGAGTGCCGCACGCGCCACGCGCCTGATTCGGCGCGGAGCGGAGCAGCCTCGCCGCACGCTTTGTCCCTGGGTCCTATGGTCCTTGCGTGCACACTATGCACCTATCTACCGTACACACACCCTCGCGCATCCCTCCCCACCCACGACCTGCAGCGCCGCTGCTCACCCTTTGGCCGCTGATTCGCAACCGCAGATGACGCAGCATAAGGCACGGCGCCGGGGAGTGTGCCGCACGCGCCACGCGCCTGATTCGGCGCGGAGCGGAGCAGCCTCCCCGCACGCTTTGTCCCTGGGTCCTATGGTCCTTGCGTGCACACTATGCACCTATCTACCGTACACACACCCTCGCGCATCCCTCCCCCCCCACGCCCTGCAGCGCCGCTGCTCACCCTTTGGCCGCTGATTCGCAACCGCAGATGAAGCAGGATAAGGCACGGCGCCGGGGAGAGTGCCGCACGCGCCACGCGCCTGATTCGGCGCGGAGCGGAGCAGCCTCCCCGCACGCTTTGTCCCTGGGTCCTATGGTCCTTGCGTGCACACTATGCACATATCTACCGTACACACACCCTCGCGCATCCCTCCCCACCCACGACCTGCAGCGCCGCTGCTCACCCTTTGGCCGCTGATTCGCAACCGCAGATGAAGCAGGATACGGCACGGCGCCGGGGAGAGTGCCGCACGCGCCACGCGCCTGATTCGGCGCGGAGCGGAGCAGCCTCCCCGCACCCTTTGTCCCTGGGTCCTATGGTCCTTGCGTGCACACTATGCACCTATCTACCGTACGCGCACCCTCGCGCATCCCTCCCCACCCACGACCTGCAGCGCCGCTGCTCACCCTTTGGCCGCTGATTCGCAACCGCAGATGAAGCAGGATAAGGCACAGCGCCGGGGAGAGCGCGGCACGCGCCACGCGCCTGATTCGGCGCGGAGCGGAGCAGCCTCCCCGCACCCTTTGTCCCTGGGTCCTATGGTCCTTGCGTGCACACTATGCACCTATCTACCGTACGCGCACCCTCGCGCATCCCTCCCCACCCACGACCTGCAGCGCCGCTGCTCACCCTTTGGCCGCTGATTCGCAACCGCAGATGAAGCAGGATAAGGCACAGCGCCGGGGAGAGCGCCGCACGCGCCACGCGCCTGATTCGGCGCGGAGCGGAGCAGCCTCCCCGCACCCTTTGTCCCTGGGTCCTATGTTCCTTGCGTGCACCCTATGCACCTTTCTACAAAGAAATAAACAAAGATATATGCCGGGGAAAAAAAACAATCCCACCCATGACTCGCTGTTCACCCCTTGGCCGCTGATTCGCAACCGCAGATGAACAGTCGCCCGACAGGCTGCTGACCAGGCACCCGCGGAGTGGCGGCTGCGTTCACTAGATGAAGGGCGGGCGGGCGGGATCCCGTACGGGAAGGGAGGGGAAGGAAAAGTTCACGGTCTTACCGGGTTTTCCTCGACCACTCCTCCAGCGACCGGGGGAGGCCGCCTCCCTGCACGGTTGCAGCTTCGGAGGCCTGCGCACCAGTTCACGAAAGCATGTTTGAATCCACTGCGGAAACCATGGGATATTCCCACAGCAGTGGCATCCCACAGCGTGCATGCCGGAAAACAGGGGAGTCCGCATACCTGAATGAATACGCACAGCCGGTGACTTTTCCTAAGCACGTGATTCCGCACCAGGGCGCAGTCACCGGCTGTGTGTATCCACATATTCGCTGACCACCTATTTACGCAGAAACTTTCAGGAGCCGTCCGCTCTTTCAGTCGAACAGCGGTTAACTAATTAAGCCACGAACCTATCCAACATGCACATCCACAAGAGACAAGCATGGGGCACGTAACCTTTGGAGCGAGTGCGGCCTGGCCTGCATACCTGAATGAATACGCACAGCCGGTGACTTTTCCTAAGCACGTGATTCCGCACCAGGGCGCAGTCACCGGCTGTGTGTATCCACATGTTCGCTGACCACCTATTTACGCAGAAACTTTCAGGAGCCGTCCGCTCTTTGAGTCGAACAGCGGTTAACTAATTAAGCCACGAACCTATCCAACATGCACATCCACAAGAGACAAGCATGGGGCACGTAACCTTTGGAGCGAGTGCGGCCTGGCCTGCCTCGCCGCCAACCGTGGCCGTCCTTGCCCGTTTAGGTGCACCTTGTTCAGCAGCGCTCGTTGCTCCTGTTCGGGTACTCTCCATTCTTAAGTAACAGTACTCGCTTTTAAAAGTAAACTACCTGTTCTGCATACATTGCAACAGAACTGCTTTCTGTCACCCGCGTGATTCAAGAAAAAAGTAAAACTACTTACCAGCCATTTTCTTTCTCGACCTTCTGCTACTTAAATTAAATAAACAAAAAAATAAACTGTTACAGTTTAACTGTTTTTTGAAAACTTCAACTTCAAGAACCTAACTTGGTTTCTTGGCTACGTTACCTCTATCTCTTACCAGCTATGGTGCGCGTGGCCACTAAAATCGGCTACCTTTCGGCTCCCTACTGGTTTAGCCGAGACAGGTATGATACGATCTGTATGTGACGCATCCCACCTATCTACTGAACGATGATGTATACCCCTGCCTGCGTTCATACCTGGCCGCCATTCGCCAGTCGCTCCACTCCTGTCAATTCTACCTTGGCCACAGACCAGAGAATTGCACATCTACCATTCAGGATCCTCGTTTACCACGGTTTACCAGCTCCGTCTCTATATTTATACTACATTGCGAAGTTTTATATCCATTTACCATTAGGCCACGACCATTTACCATTCCAGATCCTCGTTTACCACGCTCCGTTCTGAAATTACCAGGCTTTTACCATGCTTCAACCTATGTTACCGCAAATTACCAATGATTTACCGTCAGTTATTTTTTTAAATAAATATTTTAACGTTTACCACCTGATTACCACCCCACATAGGGGCTTACCGCCGTTTACCACCAGTTTACCACATTTTAACACCAGTTTACCACATTCTACCACGATTCCTTCTCAGTGTGCCCCCTTGGCGAAGGGGGGGAATTGGTCGCAGGATATCCGCAGGAAGGGCAAGGGGAAAGGCAAGAAGGGCAAAGGGCAGAAGCAGAAGGCCCGCGTCACCTTCCACCCAGGGGCCAAACAGTTCTACGGAAACTGCTGGTCCTGCGGTGGAATACACCGCCAGGCAGACTGTGTGCACACGCAGCACCTGGCGGCTCACTCGATGCGCCTTGATCCCGAGGCTCTAGCCGAGGGAGCCTTCGCCGATGTTCTGGCAGCACGCTACCAGGCGGCTTACGAGCATTCGGAGGAGGCTTTCCAGGCAGTCTGTTGGGAGCACGGCACACCTGACATCTGTGACTCATCGGAGTCGGTGTGCACGTACCCGGACGACGGGTCTCTGTCCTTTGCCGCCTACCTCACCCAGGGGGATGATGCCTCTCATGCACCCGCTTGGGCACCACAGGAGTGGACTGACTCGGAATGGGATGCATGGGAGCATGATTCCTACACTCAGGAACAACATGAGGAGTGGGATCGGCTTCAGCGGAAGGCTTCGGCAAAATTCCAAGCCTTTTGTTGTGCAGGGGATGAAACAAACTACGATAAACAGGACCTTCCGGGGCCTCTCTCCTCCCTCTCACTAGGGAGAGTTCATTTTGGCAGCTTCGGGGTGGGTGGTGTCGATCGTGACATCACACCAACCCCACCGGTCGATGCCCGCATGTACAGTAATCGCTCACCTTTAAGGAAACTCGACGTTAAGGAAGCAGCCAGCGTTTGGGGTACCCAAGTTGACGAAAATAGCTGGCTGGTCTTTTTTGCTAAGGAAATTCTCCACAATAAGGAAATTGGTTGCTGGCAGATCACCGAGAGTGGATTCTCTTAAATTCTATGAAAATAAGAAAATCCCGCTGAATTTCTTTTTCGAATAAGCTGAAATTCAGCATATCAGCCGGGAAAACCTTGTGAGTCAAAAGTACGGCTCTCCGGGTCCATACTGCATGCTTGGTAACAAAGTGGTGGACTCTCTAAATTTTAAGAAAGTCGGGCTGAGTTACGTGGACGTGGATGAGTTTAAGAAATTAGCTGGCTGGCTCGAAATCCGAAATTCCTTATTCTTAGCGATTCTCTTAGACGACGCCGGTGGGGGGCATCCAAGTCGACGGGAAATGGCTGGCCCAAAATCTCCGGTTTTCTTAAAGGTGAGCGGGATTACCGAGATCATTACTACCCCTGAGGCACCGCTTGATCTCTCTTCGTTTTACCATGCGGCCCCGAGCATCACGTGTTCACCGTGTGGCACACAGCCTGCGTCTACCCGGTCACATCCCGACGCAGCTGTGGTGTTAGACGGGACCGCTCGGCCATCGGATCACACCGTGCCGTCCTCGATTGACACACCGGACGATGTTGAGCATGGGGACACCTGTATGCATTCTGTTTCAGCACTGTTTGCACACGACAAACCCCTGGAGCCTAGCTCCGGGTTGTTTGCTGACCTGGTGCTTGCAGGTGACCTTCGGTTCCAGAAAATGACCGAACAACAACCCAGTGAGACTCGGGAGTCTGAGGGGGCTTGGGGGCCGAGGCCTTGGAGTCCACAGCTGGAGCCTGTGACTGGGCCGGAGCCCGGCCCCTTCGAGGAGCTTCGGCGTAGCCATCGTGGCACTCCTCGCGACCTCGCCGACAGGGAGCGGGACCACTGGGACAGGATGTGGTGTGAGGATCACACCCAGCCTACCCAGTGGCACGACACCCTACCGGCTTCGGCCGCAATGACATCGAGGGAACCGCGAGCACCACCTCCGGTAGTGCCCTTCCCTCCCAGCTCTGGCCCGTGCTCTGTCACCGCAGGAGCTGGACTGTATGCCACGGCTATGGACCTCCCTGCCAGCGGACACGGGGTGTCTGCGGGGTCCGTAGTCGGGGCCTCGCGGACGAGCCCGACAGCCCTGAGCCCCGTGGCTCAGGGGAAGGACAGTACTATGACCCCCCACCGTCTGTCACTGGACCTACCCTGCGTAGGGGTGTAGGTAGGGGTGGTGTACCCTTCTACAGACATGCCCTCGTCTCCACACTTGTTGTCCTCGGCTTCCTAGGCTGTGCCATGGCAGATGTGAGCATGCTTGTGAGGCAGGAGGATGCCTTGGACAGACTGAGACTGCTGTCACCTGGGGGCCCACGGGGAGGGGCCCAGGGGACGGGGACGGGGATACTGTCTGATGGTGGCTTTGATGGAGGTGGCACTGGCTGGGGATGGTAACACTGGGTATAGTGGTTCATGTGACTGGGACTGGTCAGATCTTGGGGCTGGACACAGCTCTTCTTCTGGACCTGGCTCAGAGGACTTTCACAGTGACCACAGCCAGTTCACCAGCTCTGGTAGGCCGCCCGATATCGCCTCCCAGATACAACTCTTCCGGGCAGCAACATCAGCAGACAGTGAGGACCGCCGTAGGCGGACTCGACACCTCACAGCTCTGGCTCTGGCAACTATTCTGGCAGTTATTATACAATGTATATTTCTCTTCTTTCTGGACTTTCAGTCACTCTCAGGCGACAGTGCATTGGGCAGAGGTTTCGGTGGTGTCAGCTCAGCGGCCTTGCATGAGACTGGCAGCATATACCAGACCACCTCACACCCTGCAGAGATCATGATCACGGTCGGTGGTGCCTTGGTACACGTGTCTTGGTGGCTCGGTTTCACCTGGACAGCACACGGCACACCACCACCTGGACTAGTTTTCACCAGTAGTCCAGTTGTCTCAGTCTATGCATTATCACGAGACGGTGACGGCATTGTGGTAGACTCTGGTGCCACAGGCAATATCACAGGCACCAGGTCTAGGATCTCAGCTTTGGACACATCCTCAACTATTGGTTTCTCCACAGTGATGACAGGACCTGTATCCAGGACAGACGGGACCTGCACACTACACCTGTACGGTCGTGAGATACTATCAGGGGAGATAGATGAGTATTCTATTCCTGGCTGCCACTTCAAGGAAGGCGCCAGGACCCTTCTATCTACCCGGGTTATGCTCAGACACGGCTTCAGTTCTCCGCACTTCATCAGCATGACTTACACTCACTTGGACTCAGACAGGACGTACCGTATCATGGACAATCAGGTGGATTACCTCTGGGATGAGCCACAGAGCCCGCATACTCACCACTTCGGCTCAGCAGCTGTCAGGACCCGCACAGGAGACTCATCAGACTGGCAATGGAGTAATAGCGAGTATACTAAATGGGCTACTACTCACGGCTCTCCTAAAGCCACAGCTAAACTTGGTACTCCAGCTTTTGATGTATCTATGCATGGTGACTCTCTGCCTGTTGGCGAGGGTAACAATCACCCAGCTCTTGAACACTGGTCTATATCAGATGATTGTCACACTAAACAGTGGACGGGTCAGTTCTTCTATGGCAATATTCCCTTCAGTATCAGTATGATTGACAGAATGTTGACTAAGGGCAACCATGACTTTCTTCTTGACCCGCATAACACCACCTACTTCTGGATTGTCCCATATATGCCCCAACACCCGAGATATGGCATAAGACATGTACTATGGAGGTACTGCATATCTACCCTAAAGGCAGTAAGAAGATATTCAGTTTCTCACGGAAGCACACCTATGCTTCTAGTCACCCACTGACACCGGCTGGCTCAGATGGCAGACCTGACAGAGTATTCATTGATGGCACTCCCTTTGAGATCTGTATCCTGTTCAGGAACAGGAACACTACTCCTGTTCGGGTCAGTCCCTTTGTGGAGTTCCATGCAGTCATGGGTCACAGCTCTACGACCAGTCTGCTTAAGCTCTACGACCTACCTGGCATTCAGCTCGGTCGGCCTCTGCTGTCTAGGCGAGCTATAGCAGCTATGCCGACCTGCTCTCAGTTTTGTGCAGTATGCTGTACGTGTAAGCTAAAGCAGAAGCCCTGCGGATACCATGACCAGTTGAGATCAGCTACCATTCAGCCCGGCCAGAAGTGGGCTGCTGACATGACCGGACCTATTACACCAGCTGGCTACAACGGCCACCTGTACCGATGTCAGTTCATTGACTATGTCAGCAGGTTCACATTTGTCTATACCTTCGTACAGAAATCAGAATACTATACCTGCCTGGTTCATTTCTACGGCAGTTTGCATGCAATGGGGTATGCGCCACAATCCATTACACTCCGTACAGACTGTGCTCCAGAGATGGGTGACCCTCAGTGTGTTGCTTTCTATCAGAAACATCGTATACTACACCAGAAATCATCACCTACAGTACATACATACAGACAATCCTCATGCAGAGAATGCCATTGGCAAGATATCCGACATGGCTAAGGCATTACTTCTGGCGGCTGGCATGCCCGAGGACTACTGGCCTCTGGCTGCCACCCATGCTGGCTTCATATGGAACCTCTCAACTCATAAGAACATCTCTACTACACCATTTCATCAGATCAGAGGCTACCGCTATGGCTATACAAAACTGAAAGCTTTCGGCCAGAACTGCTATGTCATTATGTCTCAGCAGCAGAGGAACTCCAGACAGCCAGGCATGTCCAGGAAGTCTCAGCGGGCGGCCTGGTCAGGCCGTCTTGTTGGTGTATCAGTCAGCTCTCTGGCATATAAGATCTTGGATACGGAAACAAATATGATACACTATGTCGGCAAGCCTCACTGGATTCATAATCATCAGGACATGGGAGAGATCTTGGGCTCCTTTCCGGACCCACATCAGGCAGAGCGGGAGTTTGATGCATCCTATGACAGACCTCAGCCTTTCAGTGACAGCTTTGATACAGCAGGCTCGAGGATTCATGGTATTGGTTCCTTCTTTGACGGGGAGGAGTCACATGCATGTGTTCAGCTTATTCAGACAAATGGCACAGTTACCTGGACTATGGCAGTCAGATATGTATCACAGACATCAGATGGTCAGCACTATCGGGACCTATTGCACTATCTGGACTGCTACAGAAAACTAAATGGCATTAATGAACACTACCCTATCTGGACTATTGTGAAAGCACGTCAGTCAATCAGAGCACCTATCTACAGTGCTCTTCTCATCTCCACCCACAGAGGCAACAGGAGACCCTACGGTGTTATCCTGGAGCCCTGCCCCGACGAGCCGGTTGGCTGGCACATTGATCTGCCAGCCAACCTGATCATATTCTTATCTACTCATTCAGCGGCTTACCTGCCCTTCTCTGACAGCCTTGGCAGTGACCTCAGAGCAGAATATATGTTTGGCAGTTTCAGCAGCATGGAGCAGTTCCTCACTGATGCCCCTACCTCTATCTACTATTCTCCATATGCTTGAGGTCTCGGCACCGGAGATTAAGCTACCTCACGGTGTCAAACAGGCCCTATCTTCACCGCAGTCTGGTGACTGGCTAAAGGCTATGGATCAGGAGGTTGTTGATATGGTTAATCAGGAAAAGCTCAAGCTGGGGACACCTCCAGCTAGTGCACAGTACCTTACTACACTGTTTGTACTGTCTATGCCATTCAAACCCGACCCTAATGGAGCAGGCAAGCCCTATCAGATATTTAAAGCCCGTATGGCTGGTGACGGCAGCAGAACTACAGGCTACCTTCCTTGGGAGACCTCCACGGCTACCCCAGAAATATCAGCTTCCAGATTGCTATTTATATTTGCAGCTCTATTTCAGCTGGTGGTGTCACATCTGGATGTGTCTCAGGCCTTTATGCATGCTAGGCTTGAGTTCCCTATGTGGATCCAGTTTCCCTCCGGCTATACTTTTAAGGGTTACAGCTATGCATTACTTTCGTATGCACTATATGGTCTCAAAATTGCCGCTGCATCATGGCAGAGGATGGTTAAACAGTTTATGCCCAGTTTCAAATACATGGGACACTCATTCAGACAGTCTACACATGATGCCTGTATCTATTTCATTTACACGCCTACTATGTGTGTGGTATATGTGGATGACTTTGGTATGGCTTGTTCTACGGCTCTGGAGAGAGCCTTCTGGACAGCTTTCAGAGCAACTTTTAAGGCCAAACACCTGGGTCCTATATCCTCTATCCTTCAGATGACAATACAGCATGATGATCAGGGGGTGTACCTCAATCAGTCACGGCAGATTAAAGACCTTATGACAGCTAATAACATACCCGAGAGGCTCTTCCGCACCCCTATGGACTCTAAACTGGTAATAACGAAACCAGCAGACCCTGACCTCACACTGGTCAAGCCTTATCGGTCTATATATCCTTGGATCTTTGCTCTGGCACAGCCGAACTTCACGGCCACATATCTACTATGCAGTTATCTACCTATCACAGTTTGTGGCCTGTCCCTCAGAGGACTCGATGAAAGCCCTTATCAGAATTGCAAGGTATGTGGACTGCACGGCACACTACAGGATGGCCTTCTACTACCCTGATAGGCCAACACGTGTGCTCACACTCTTTGTGTACTCCGATGCTGACCTGGCCAGAGACTTGGAAAACTCGGCTAGGTCATACTCTGGCATGGTTATATTCTTCTGTGGTATGGTTCTACAATATGGTACAGTCAGACAGACTATCACAGAAACATCATCTATTGGTTCAAAATATGTTGCAGCATCTACTGCAGCTCAGCGGGCGGTGTCTCTCATGTTTATGTTGACAGAAATATTCGGGTATATTCAGCACCCTATTCAGGGGCAACCGCCCTCTACTACTGGCCTGGATTCTAATATCACCGCAGCAGAACGGGTCGCCACTGATGTTGCATTCAGTTACCCTGGGTTACAGCCAGGCACCCTCCTTACTAAACTCCTAGACTATACTACACCTACGGGTACAGGAGTCGGTGGTGTCAGGCCGGATGGCAAATCAGTGACAGATGAGCTTGAGATCTACTCAGAATCAGACCGCAAGCCAGTGGACTATCATTGGAATATGAGGAGCACAGAGTACCTACCAGCCTCAGCTGCCTGCCCCAGATTAGAGCTTCCAATCCCTCTTCTACTGGATAATGATGCATGCAGGTCTATTGCTGAAAATATCCCACTATCCCAGAAAATCAAACATGTTCTGGTCAGATTTCATATGCTCAGAGACTTTGTCAGACTGGGCTGGATTATGTGCTGGAGGGTACCTTCGGAGAAGAACTTGGCTGACCCGTACACCAAGCCAGTTCCTCCCACCAAGAACACTGTGCCCTACTGTATATATATATACGGAATACAACCAGCTGATAGATTGACAGTCAGCCTAGAGGTTTAGCAAGCATGCACAAGACCTGTTATGTGAATGTTGCATGCCGTACCTTGACTCCTACGACCTTATGTACCCTTCGGGGACCCGTGACCGGCACCTGTCTCGTACGTGAGAGCCTCTGCCTCCACCAACTGTGACCCTCCCTACATCTTCCCTTGTCTGTAAGTCTGACGGTGATGGGGTGACCTGGACCTGCCTTCGGATACTCCTGGTCATATCCCTGACGAAGCATCCGGCTGCATGACACCGCGGTGTGCGGACCCTCAGGGCACAGCAGCACACTATTCCCCCGTTGGAGGAGTGGCACTAGAGACAGGGAGCTGATAGGTCTGCCAGCAGGACCGTGAGGACTTTGTCCAGCTTTTTGGGGTTTTCAGCCCTAGCAGACATGATTGTGGTTCTTTCTGGTATGGACTGGAGATTGGTATGAGTGTATGCATTCTGGTCTGCCCACCTCACTCGAGGTGGTGTGCTGGATTTGGCACGCCGACAGTGTCATAGTCATCTGTGTCATCACCGATACGGCTCGACTACTATGACTACTTCACTGTCATCAGCGCCATCTCCCGGATATCGACTTCGGTAGCCATGTCGCAAACGCGTGCACATGGTGGGACAAACACTCAAATTACTGCCAAGAGATGCTGTAACTCCTCAGTCACCAAATAAACCATCAGATGACATATCAATGCTCTGCGGTATGATACAACGTAGTATATATGTGTGCGTGCTCGGCATGACATTCATCGCTGTCCTCAAATGTCTCAGTAAGTCGTCTCGTGGGTGCATTTTCATCTAACATAAAATAAGTACGAATTCCGAGACGAAGATATTCTGAGTGAACGCGAATGCGTAAAACAACTTGTAATACAAATAACATGCTCGCGTGCGTATTGTGTGCGCGAGCGAATCCGGAGGTAACCGCAACATAGTCCACAATAAGAAGGCAAGTCTTACAAAAGAAACCACTCTTAATTGACGCAAAGTTTAGGCATTCAGCCTCAAATATACTGTCTCATTCTGTCCATAATAACATACGAGCTAATTACAGAACCAAGAAGTGTTCACAACTGTTTTAGGCGCTAATCCGGCCTTCATCCATATACAAAGAGCAACGCGCATCCGCAACGCGAGTCAACCTGCCACAGTGGGGGACCCAGACTCAGGCGTCTGGGTCCCCACTCTCAAGTGAGTAAAACTGCTTCTCTATATATATACGCTGCGCGTTTGCCCACGAATCCAGTGAGTGGGAAATTGGAAAAGAGCTACTGGAAAGCTCTCCGTCCGGACTCTCTGATATCATGTCCACAAATCTGTCTCGTGACCTCCAAACTACCAGTCCCCTGTCCGCGCGTCGCGCTCTCACCTCTGCGCGACCACCACCTGTGTCACATTATCTCACCGCCTCCTACGATCGTGCCCACGTCGTCAGTCGTCATCCAAACATCTGCCACATGCACCATCGGCTGTACTCTGCATTCTGTGTCACATCTGAAACCAGCCATAAACTGTCATCAGCAGTCTGCATCGCTAGTGCCACATACGATAATCTGTCATGCGTACGTCACACCTGTGTCACAATGTGTCACCGGCTGGACAAACCCGGCGCGGTACCATGAAAGCCGGTTTGTTACAATGCATAGCTTCATGTTAGCATTCGTCATTTCCAAGCACACCTTACCTCTAGGGGCCGTCATCACATTCTTCGGGGCTGGAAGCTATAACACTTCGTATTATCTTTGTGTATAGCTTCGGCCAATTTCACGGCTGACACATGCGAGCTGCAAAGCACCGCTAGCGCCACTGTGTGTTTGTTCTCACAAAACATGTAGGATAGCTGGTCGTTGTACTCCTCCTCGCGGCCCTCCTCAATTGGTGTAGTCGGTAGAACGTCGGGATCGTTGAAGAAATCGAAAGCCGTTGGAGCTTCAATCGTGGATGTCGGTTTCGAACGTAGGGAGGACGTCCCCACGATACGGCGGGGACGGTGGCCAGTAGATGGGGTACTGTGCGATGTCTGAGAAGGTGATGGAGATGCACCTGTACGCGCACGTGCTGCGCATAGAGCTGAGCCAACTCCTTCACGTCGGGCGGTGGCCATGTCGGGAAGAAAGCAGTGTCGGTCCGGTTGAAATTTGACGCACGAAAAGTGCGTAAAGTGTCGGGAAATGTCGGGAAGTGTCGGCAAAAAAATGTCGGAAGTGACCGATGCGAAAGCAAGCCGGCCGTTGTCGGTAAGTGTCGGTACCAAAATGTCGGGAGTAGTGTCGGTAAATGTCGGGAATAGAGTCACTGGGCGCGAAGCGGACGGAAGACCGAAGAAAACACCACCAGTGAACGTGGGTGGGCTATAACCTTATAGGAAAGGAGATATATAGTGATATATATACTCTTCTGAAAAGTGACAAAACACAGTGAGGCAGGGTTTTCGGTTCGTCTAAAGTCAGATTAAACTGGAAGATAATCGGGCTTTACGCTGGCGGACCGGAACACACGAGCTGAGCAGACAACAGGCACTGCAAGTGACATCCGAGCAGGCGAGGGGTGACACAGGGCACCACAGACCTCCCCCCTTATGGGGGGTTGAAAGTCAGTGTTCCCATGAGGAATCCAGAACGGAATACGGCATGTCACAGCTTTTGAGCTCCTCTAAATATACATTTATAACACTTGGGGGTAACGATCGGCCAATAGGAACCCAAGAAATGCGGATAAAGTACACAGGGTGGGCTAACAATAAAACCTGATTGGTTTTGTTAACATTTTTTACGATTTTTAGTTTTAGTTCCCTCGCGGCACCCTACCAGTTTTTTTAATAAGTGGAGCTTAATTTGTCTTCTCTCTCTCGACACTGTTGAACTGTGGCATTCATGGTGCAACACAGTCGAGTGTTAAGGATGCATGACAGTGCAGGGTGAATCACACAGTGTTAAGGATGTGTTACACTGTGATTGGCCGAAAATATCACGACAAATTCTTACCCAAAAAGCCCCAGTTATGAAAAACTGGCTCTTAAAAAATTAAAAGGGCACCTTCAAAAGCCAGGTTGCCGCGCACGCAAGAAAAACCATTGGACCGAAGCACGCGCCTTTTCCGTTCGGTATATAAGACCCTAAATTGCTCTTTACGTACGAACGATAACGGACCATGAAGTTAACGCTTAGACAACAAATTTCTGACGCTCACGAGGATTCGATATGGTCTTGCGCTTGGATGCAAACCTCTGACTCCACCGAGAGCACAGATCAGACCAA
>LGRX02018427.1:0-12465 GCA_001247695.2 Cymbomonas tetramitiformis | reverse complement strand
TGAGGGGCATTGAAGGGCAGTGGGGGCAGTGAAGGGGGGCAGTGAGGGGCAGTGAGGGACAATGAGGGGCGGTGAGGTGTAATGAGTGGCGGTGAGGGAAGGCAGAGAGGGGCAGTGGAGAGCGGTGATGGGCAGTGTGTGTTTTAGTTTCAAGATGAATGAAGTGTTTGTGTGGTGTGTTGTTATTGGGGAAGGCGGGTATTGAGGGAGGGGTTTTTGTCTTTACCTGGCCGGTGTTCCGGATCTTGTATTTCGGGACCTGATATTCCCAGGCCTGGTGAAGAGTGTCGGACTCAAGGAGGAATGAGACCGTCAGCAACATGTGTTGCTCATTGATGTTGGATCCTGCTTCCCCCTTTCCAGTTTTCCCAATGTAAGCAAGGGGTTCTTTGTTTCTTTGAACGAGGTACTGTTACTATACTTACACCTTACTGCTGTCAGCAAGTTTCTCCTAATGCTCAACGGTGATTCTAAAGTGACAGAGATTCCTCTTATGGTGTGGGATTTGAACTCACCCCTCGCCCCAAGAGCCGCAAGGTATTTGTTGATCTTTCCCTCCGGTCCTTCCTCGTAACCCAAACCTCTGAGCCCTTCAGCCGAGAGCTTTACCCGCTCCAGGAAGACCTGTGACAACCCGCTATCTTCCGCCCTCTTAATTTCTCTAGCAACAGCAAGTTTTACAAGACTCAACAACTGTTCTTCACACAAATTCAATGCCTCCCACTTCCTAATTTTGCTGTTTGTGTTTTCGGATGTGCACAAGTAGTTTCCCCCTTGCTTAATGGGGGTTGTAATTATAGTTCTGCCGTTTCTTCCAAGTTCAGGGCGTTGCGTGCCCCTTTTAAGATTCCAAGGATGTTTGTCGGTTTCTTTCGGTTGTTTCGGTTTGTGTTGTGGTCCTTTGTCCAATGCTGAGTTATTTTCCGTGGTTTTACTTTTGAAGCACTTGTTCCGATTAATTCTACGGTGTGTTCCGAAGATGCTCTTGGCGCAAGTAGTGTTCACGTGTTTTAAGATGAAACAAACTGAAACATAAAGCTTATCAGTTTCTTTCAATTTGTGCGTCGTGTGTTGCGTCGCTTTACCCGATGCTTGCTTCAATTCCGAGGCTTCTCTTGTGATGCTCTTGTTAGGGTTGATTCTACGGTGTGTTCCTACAATGCTCTTACCGCAAGTAATTCTCACGTGTTCTGGAATGGAACAAACTGAAACGTAATGTTTATTGATTTCCTTCGGCTTTTGTGTCGTGTGTTGCGTTGGTTTGTCCAATGCTTGCTTAATTTCCGTGGTCTCTCTTTTAGTGCTCGTATACGAGTTGATTCTACGGTGTGTTCCTATAATGCTCTTACCGCAGGTGACTTTCGTTTGTTCTAGAATGAAACAGAATGAAACGAGATGTGTATTTCTCTCCTTCCGTTGTTGTGTTGTGTGTCTGGTTGCTTTGTCTAATGCACGCTTGGTGTTCACAAATCTGCTTTGTGAACTGATGTTTGGTGTAACTCTATGGGGTGTTTCTCCAATGTTCCTAGCGAAAGCAATTCTCGCGTGTTCTAATTTGAGACAAACTAAAAAGAAATGCTTGGCGAATTCTCTCCGTTGCTGTGTCGTGTGTTTCTCCTTTTCCAATGCACTTTCAACGTTAGTGTGTATGCTTTGTGGGCTATTAGTCCAAGTGATTCTAAACTTTGCTTTTCCAATGCTCCTTGCTTGGGCGCTTTTTGCATATTCTCGGAGCAGGCTGTTTTTTATTCTTGATTCAACTTCCAATGTAAGACTCTCCGTAGCTTTGACCGGTTTCGGAGTATGGAGTTCCGCTTCGATCAAAAAGTCCGTCGTGATGCTAGGCTTTTGAGATGTCGCTCTTTGCGTTTCCTTGATTGACGTTAACTCGTTCATAATAAAAAGTAAAACAATGTAGAACAAGTTACAAAGCTTCAGCGCAATTTCTCTTCTTTGAAATTTTGAGAAACAATGGGAGCGGAACTCACCTCTGCTATCCATAGCACATAGTCTTCCAACTCGCGTTCCCCTACAAAGGATGCGAGGTAATTCTCCACGTTCGCGGCCTTTCCTTTGACGACCGCCGAAAGTGAATCTTGGAGCTTTCCAATTGCCGGATGCCTCCTTCCTTGCGTCCCAAGAAAATGTTTAAGCAGAACAACAGTGTCTTGCGCTTTCGCAAGAGCTGCTTGCGTGAAGGAAGCCATATCTGCGCACCAAAACCTTTCACTCTTAAACTTCGCGTGTCTGCTGGAATTCTGCAAAAGATCAATCAAAAAGAACGTCTGTTATTCAAAATTCAGTCAGTATCCGCCCCCTTGAGCACAGTTAAGTGCTCAAAAAGGGGCGGCGCGATTAAAGGTCGCTCGTTGTCGCCTTCACTGCCCTACGGATCCTAGGATCCATAGGACTACAGGTTTTTAAAGAAAAAAGGGCAAGTAAAGCAAGTTAAAATATACCTTTAGTATACTTTATTAGCTTTACTGAAAAATTTCAACACAAAAGGTACTAAACCCTAAAAAGAGGTTAGCACGCTGGCGGCAAAAATTCGAGAAAAAATCGAGTGTTTAGTGAAAAAAAAAATCGAGTGTTTAGTAGGCTTTGTTTATGAAGCGACGGGCATATCATTTTTAATTCCATAATATTATGGAACTTGCTCGCGCAGCCACGATCGCCAACCGTCACTTGAGACCGTACCTACAAGGACCACTCCGTCGAATAAATTCGACGGACCCATTTACGTACGACAATCGTACTCTGGTATTCCTTTATTCGATACGACATCCGGAATTATATTCCGAATACGCAGACGGGTCATCAAGCGTTTATTTTCCCGTACTCAAGGTCATTGCGCCGGTATTGTAACCACGTGCTCGGAGTGCAACGCTTTATCGAAACTCAATACAGCGATTAACCCACTCGGCTAAGACGACGGGAAATGGTATACGGACATTGCACCGGGGATCGATCCAGCACGGTCGAAGTAATATTTCAACTTATTCCGGCTAGCTATCCACTCGGCTAATCCACCATGGCGATAAAAAAATCGAGTGTTTAGTAGGCTTTGTTTATGAAGCGACGGGCATATCATTTTTAATTCCATAATATTATGGAACTTGCTCGCGCAGCCACGATCGCCAACCGTCACTTGAGACCGTACCTACAAGGACCACTCCGTCGAATAAATTCGACGGACCCATTTACGTACGACAATCGTACTCTGGTATTCCTTTATTCGATACGACATCCGGAATTATATTCCGAATACGCAGACGGGTCATCAAGCGTTTATTTTCCCGTACTCAAGGTCATTGCGCCGGTATTGTAACCACGTGCTCGGAGTGCAACGCTTTATCGAAACTCAATACAGCGATTAACCCACTCGGCTAAGACGACGGGAAATGGTATACGGACATTGCACCGGGGATCGATCCAGCACGGTCGAAGTAATATTTCAACTTATTCCGGCTAGCTATCCACTCGGCTAATCCACCTGGCTTAGGAGCAAAAATGATTGGGCATCCATATGGCGATGATGATGGACGAAGGATACCCAACTCGACATATTTGATGATTTGCCGTTTGAGTTCCTCCATCATGGGTGCTGGAATGGTGCGTACTGGCTGTGAAGGAGGCTTATGTCCAGGTTCGATGTCGATTCTATGATATCCACCTTCAAACCGCTCTGGCCTATGACCAGCCGGAAGATCCTCTTGGAAAACGTCTGAAAAGTCTTCTTTCACTTGATCACGTGCTGCTGTGACCTCGGGGTCTTCCATTGTGGTGTCTGAGTCTGATGCTGCAAAGACCAATTCACCATCGACCTCGGAGAGGAAAAAGAGATATGCTACGGCTTCTTCAGCCGAACCACTGGATCGAATGCGACGGAGATGTTTCCTCATAGTGGTGGCACTGACCAATTCCATTTCAGGAAGGCCATCTGAGTCTGGAGTCTGCTCAACTCTGGACAATACTGTGCGAATACTGGAGCCTGATGAATGCTTCCTAGTGATCGTCAGATTTTTGGTCTGAAAGTCAATATGTGGATTCCTCCTCTCCAACCAATCTTGACCCAGAATGACAGTGAATGGTTTCATGTCAATGATGTAGAGATCTACTGAATCCTTATACTTGCCCAGCGTGAATGTAGCATTGGGAAGATAGGATGTACAGGGTAATTGGCTTCCTCCAGCCAACCCCACTGAGAATGATGATGAATCTGATGGTGATATACCCAGCTGAGAAGCAAATTGTCTGTCGATAAAAGATGATGTGGCTCCTGGATCAACCAAAATGTGAGTATTCTGTCCATGGACTTTCCCCTTATACAGCAACAGCTTTTTTTGCGATTTCAGCTGTGCTGTCTGAGATTGCATCTGTGCGATGTTTTCTGTGGGATTATCCATTTGCTGAAACTGTAGTGTCAGTCTGGATAGGACTTCCTCTGAAATACTCTCTATCTGGCCACTTGCTTCAGTGGCATTTTCTGGCTGATCTACCCTCGGGGTGCTCTCATCACCGGTACTTGTGCAGTACCCTGAGAGTTTCCCTGAGCTGGAGCTGCTGGAACTGGAGCTGCTGGATCTGAATTCTGTTAGGGCTGGATAAGCGAGCCCTCAGTATATTGATATAAAGCGCTGTGTTATGGGACGGTAACACACGCGTAAGTAATGAGCGGGGATGAGTGCAGGCTTCTGTGAGAAGATCTGCTGAAGCACAACGCTTCCTCACTTTTATACCTACGTCACCCATCATCTTAGATGGTACCGCCATTGGGTTGTGAACCCGAGACGTAGGTTGAACGACCAGCATGGTAATAACGACTAGTTCGTTCATGCTGCACATGCGAGTTCCGCGCATGCTGAAAGCTAAAGATGGTTCTTGGTTTGTTTCCAAGATGTATCTTTGCTTTGCCATCTTCGAGTTCAATCATACGAACTCTCGATGACAGGGATGCCTGATGATATGACATAATCATCTGGCGACATGTACAGTCATCGTCGACCGTACTGACGACTGTCATAAATGTATGACGCGACTCGACCTGTACAGTCATGATCGACCATACTATCGACTGTCATAATAATATATGACACGACCGACTGTCATAATAATATATGACATGACATGACATGACATGGTATGACATGTATGACAGGTATGACATGTATGACACATATGTCATCGGTCATAACCCTGACAGGGGTTGGGATGTGGTTGTTGTCGTAAGGACGAAACAGCTGCCTAGGCGGCGGTCGGGATTTCAAGGAGGGTCGGTTGCGCTCCAAGGACCAAAAGTAACCAAAACGAACACCCACAAGTGGTGGCCGATAGCCTGAAAAGAAGCAAGAAATATATATATGGATATATATATGTCGGGTGCGTGGAAGCAGAACAGTCTCGCAGGGGCGGGTGTTCTCGGATACTAAGATGATATAAAATACTTAGGTGAGTGTTTTATGGCACACGGCTAACTGCTGGACTTCGGGTTTAGGCTTAGTTATTATGGGCTCTGACTAGCCCCTAGCCTGACCCTGCTTCCGTATCGTGTCCGTGACATCCTAGCACTGTACTGTACAGTAGTACAGTACAGTAGTACAGTCTTGCTTCACTGTCTGGGTTTCTGAGAGCATAAAGCCTCGGCCAGACACTGTTTATGTGATTTATCAGTTTGATGCTCAGCGAGCTTAGCCGGACAGCGTATCTGTCTTCCTCGCAGGTTATGGCCCGCACCGGCTTTCCGGTGATTCTGATGATGGCACAGCGCCTTGCTGTTGCCATGTTCGGCTAAGTAGGACGTAGGAGGGGTTGAGCGCCCACTTGGGCGGTGGTGTGTTGTTCTCGCGGTATGGCCTTTTAGCATGGCAGTGATGGCGGCACACGTTGTGCTCGCCTTCGCTGCGCAGGAGATCAGCAGTTGACGGATTGTTTTTTTTACGGCAGTATCGTCGCAGCGAGAGTTTATTTGCATCGTGCGCCACTGGCCCTGGCGAGGTCGCTCCACGCGTTGTACATTTTGGCCGCTCTCATTTTCCGCTTACGACCTGTGAATTTCGATCTGCTGTGCCGAGACTTCTACGAATTATCTGGCCGCCGTGACAATTTTATACCACCACCCTTAGCTCGACCTTTCCCCTGTCTCTCTATCATGGTTACCACAGCAACTAGAATGACGCGGTCACGCGTCCGTAGATTAGAAACGATTTTTGATGACGTGGGTGCGCAGCACGCTGCGACACCGCACACGCCGCAGCTGCCAGCTCCGACCACCGCAGCTGCGAAAGAGGTTCTTGAGAAATGTCAGCGGCTTGCTCGGGAAAATTTTGACAGAAAGGTTGCGAAAACCGTTGCCACTAAAATTCTTGGAGACAAGTCTGGGCGCTTCGCTGGGACCGAGACAGATGCAGTCGACATTTTTTCACAGGTCATGCATGAGCTACGCACGCAGTTTCTGCTGCAGTCACAGGCATTTGCTCCCCTGTTTGACTTGACCGACATGGCTGTTGAGGCTAGGCATGAGGCCAATGAGTTGCTTCTTTCGGCTCTGACGTTTCTGGCTCGCCCTGGCTCGCCTGCTCGTGACTGGCTTGAGGCCTCTGGGTCTGACGTTCCTGGAGATGGCAAGCGCGCTGCCCTTGAGGTGGTGCGCATGCTCCAGGAACGCTCAGAACCCTTTGACTCTTTTGAGTCGCTGCTGGCGGTTCGCATCCCCAGCAGCGAAGATCCTGACCGTGGCATCCGTGAGTTCAATGGCCTGTTGCGGGACGTTCAACGTTCCCACAACTTGCCAGAGGACGCGGTGAAGCGGCAGTTTCTCAAGGCTCTCGGCAATTCGGCGTTGTATCGTGACTTGGCTAATTCTCTGGCTCGGGCTGACCAGCGGCAGGGCGTGTCTCTCTTGACTATTCAGGCTCGTGTGCGGGAGCAGTTCCGCCACGGCCTGAAAGTCTCTGACACCCCTATTTCGGCTCTGTCATTCGGCGATGGCGCGTCTGACCTGGCTGCGGCGTTGTCCAGTCTGCAGAAGCAGCTGGAGCGCATGCAGCAGGACATTCGTGACCTAAAGCGGCAGAAGCGGGAAGGGGCACCGCCTGCGGGCAAGCACCTTACCCGCTCTGCTGCTAAGCATCATCGTGCTGGTGTTAAGCCACTTGGCACCGCTCCTCCTGTCTCATTTGACAAGAAGAGCGGTGCCTTCGTGCCCCACTGCAGAAATGCGGAGTGTGCACAAAGTGGTTTGAAACACTGGCATGCTGAATGCCCCAACGGCGGTCCTCAGTCTGCCCACTATTGTGGTGCAGTTGAGGACTATGAGACTGGCTGCCTGGCTGTTCGTTTCCAGCGTTTCTATGACGCTGGGGATGAACATGCCTTCGAGTCGCTCTGCACGATGGAGGGTCGCCCAGAGGTGGTCGAGCTGTCGGCGCATTCTTTTGTGACGGCTGAGCCCATGTCTCTGCGGCACTTTCAGGATGCGGCGGCTTCCGCTCAGGATGCGGCGGCTGACGATGACGGCATGGCTCAGTTTGGTCTGGCCACATTCCACTCGGATGCACGGGGCTCGGTTCCGCCACCGCCTGCGGTTCGGCATCCCTCTGCACTCGTGGCTGGTGGTGTGCCTGCGGCTCATGACCCGCCGGTGGTTGTCTCTGGCTCTCTCGGCTTGCCTGGCTCTGTCCCGTCACTCCAGCTCGGCGACTCTGCACCGGCTCCGCTGTTTGCTGGCATGAGGATTGAGGCTTCTGACATTGGCTCTGAAGTCTCTGACGATGACCAAGGCTCTGACAATGGCCAAGGCTCTGACAATGGCTCTGCCGGCGGGCAGCAAGTGGCTTTTGGCTCCTTCGGCACTCTTGAGCATGACTCTGACAGGGGAGCATCGCCAGCAGCAGCTCCGGTGTACCGTCCGCGGGCTCCGCCGAGCTTTCTCCGATGTGCATTGGTGTCTTCGATGTTATGTTGTTCCTTGCTGGCCAGTGCTACGGCGTCTCTGGTTGCCGTGGGCGGTGGTGACAGGGGCCTGGTTGAGCCCGGAGTCACCGCCCGTCGGTCTACTGGAGATCTCTTTGCTTCGGATCCACCACTTGGTGCTACAGGCATCCGTGATTGGCCGTCAGATGATGGAGTTCTTCTGTCTTCTTCTCCTTCAATGCTCAAACCGCCGTGGGACTCTGCTTGTTTATGTTCTTCGGTGGTTTTGGAATCCTTGCAATCTTCGGTCACTTTGCTCTCTGCTGTCGATCCACCTTACCCGCTTGGGTCTGGTGGTGCTCAATCTGTGACAGACAACTTACAATTCACTTCAGGATTCTTATTTACTTTGCATCCGACCGCTGAACTCGGCCCCGCTGACCAGCCTCAAAGTGGCTGAGTTTCTTGGCATTTATCCTGGCAGCTTGATTAGCTTTAGCCCAGTAGTGGGATGACCGGGTCAAGACCCCGGCACCCAGCTAGAAGTGATCGGTTTCCACCGAAGTGAATGTTAGGTGTTTGTTTGTTATCTCGTGGCTGTATATCCTGTACCTGCTTTGCTAGGTAGTCACACCCACGGGTGGTGTGCTGGACTTCGGGTTTAGGCTTAGTTATTATGGGCTCTGACTAGCCCCTAGCCTGACCCTGCTTCCGTATCGTGTCCGTGACATCCTAGCACTGTACTGTACAATAGTACAGTACAGTAGTACAGTCTTGCTTCACTGTCTGGGTTTCAAAGAGCATAAAGCCTCGGCCAGACACTGTTTATGTGATTTATCAGTTTGATGCTCAGCGAGCTTAGCCGGACAGCGTATCTGTCTTCCTCGCACTAACTGTGACAACGGACACTGGTGACATCTCGGGCTGAGGGGTGACAGACAGGAGACCCACTGTGCCCCCCCCTTACAGTGGGGGGGGCAAGGTTGGGTTCCCCGTGATAGTCGTTATAATCAGTTTACACTCGGTGTATGATAATTATTCAGTGACCACCCGATATATTGCGGTCCAATATATCTCACACAAAAGCAACAATCATGTAAAAATTTAACCTATCTGCCATGAGACACCTTCCGTTGACCAACACTGGGCAACTTTGACCGTGATTTCCGGAGCCGTCCGATGTCCAAATTCACTTTTGAGACCGGATTTCAGCATGTTGCACCCCAGTTTATATCGATAGCCGCGAGGAAATTTTCATCCGAGAATTTCTTTCTGACCGTATACCTCTGACCTTTATCGTCTTGGCATGAAGTAAATTACCTTACTTACTTAGTCAATCAGCAGCAGCAGCAGCAGCAGCAAAGCTCGAATCCCAACGGGCGATACAGTCGAATGTTCCATCTCACGATCGCCAGACGCTAACGATGACAGTGCCACAACAGTCGCGTGTATGTACCACGACGCCACCCACGCGTTATGGCATGGCATGCTGGGAAGCAAAAAGCAAAGCACTGTCGCGCACATGATCCTGCGGTCATATGATGTAATGGCGATATTCATGTTAACATCGCATGGTAAATAATCGTGATGTCCAAAAAGATCGACGCCTAGTGGAGATCGCATATTTGTGATCGACAGCGCCTAGTATCCCATACCGAGTCCCGACCAGCTTTTTTTCTGCCATAAAACGTTACAAACCCTATGGATATGAGATGCTATTTTGGTCGGGAGGCTCTGGCCCCCAGAGTCGAGAGTGACACTTTGGCCTCTAGATTTGGTCTAGATATGATAAGATCCCGTCTTAACAGGTGCCGGTGCGGTTTATACACACGGCCTTGTCCACTTGTACAATTTTCAAAAAAGCTGACCGCCGCGACGGAACGCATAGCTATGCACACAACAGACGAGAGGTTTCTTTTTCTTATCTCGGGCGTGTCACCTCGTCTCACATTAAACGGTCTGGTCCATCTGCATTATTCCGTCCGTCTACTGCTTGCCATGTGAGTTAGCAAGTAGTCTAGTAGCCATGTGAGTTAGCAACACCAAATGGACAGATTTGCATACTTGGAGACTGCTCCTTGGTATTTCCAATTAGTTTGATCACATCACTGCTTTGACGAGCTTTTTCAAAACACTTCTCGCACTTGAAAAAGTCGCACCGTTAACCAAGGCGCTGCTCGAAAATGGATCCGGAAGGTGCGCAACGTCAACGAAGATGCTGCTTTGAAATTTTTCAGCGCTGTGGTTTGCCGTCAAATCGAACAGTAAACCAGTCCAGAATAGCTGGTCAACCATTAAGGAAGAAGTTGCCTTGCATATGTCTTTTTAGCGTGTTCGTAGCTTCGTTCCCAGGCCAACGAAGAGTTTCCTTTTATTTGCAAACCCAGGCCATCGATATTTCTCGTTATAATGGGACACTGTTTCCACGCTCGAGACTCAGGGTTCCATAAATGCAGTGAGATGACATGTGAATACAGCTTTCAGTAAGCTGACAACAGGAAACAATGGAACAGGAGGCGTAGTTATTGTCAAGGGGTACAGTCGTTTCGAGCGGCTTTGGTATTTCAAGGTCAAACCGAAACTTGTCTTCAGTCTCGACAAGGTAAACACGTGCTCGCAAATTACATCCTGGTTTTTTCGAAGTCCTTTGGGTTTGAGGCAACTTGCTTCAGATATTTCTATATATTTTGAAATCGCACGGCGGCGACCTTGGCATCTTGCAGCAACTCGTCATTGCAGATCATCGCCTTGCCATCGTCAACTTCTTCTTGACCATCTGCGTGGTGGTATATCTTTGTATTTCCTTACTGGCTCGAGCATCCTTTTTAACAGTGGTCCGCCATCAACTCAACTCACTCGATGCAACCAAGACGTCATTACTCTGCATTTCTTGTGGTACTGCAGTTGCAATTCTCCTTTCATGTCGTACAGCAGATGCCACGCGCTGTTATGCACCTGACGACCAACATCCTGCGTATGCCTTACACAGCAACCGGTTAGCCTGCCTACGGGGGAGTTGGCTCAGAAATCGAGCATAAAACCTGAGTGGGGCGAGTTACCTCAGCCAATGAGGGAGCTTTTTCCTGACGCCATATGGGAGCTGTTCCTTGACACTAGCCGTCGGCAACGCAGGAAGCGCCGAAATTGTTGCTCTCTAGCTACACCTCGAGCGGGCAAGTTGAGGAGGCGCAGACAAACATGTGGGGGCTCTTGCAAACTGAGGAGGGAAATGTTTCAAGCAACTTCTGTGTCCCAAACAGCGACTATGACTATTATTACAACGCAGGTACGGGCGCTATCGAGGGCCACATTAGCAAGATGGCTACTCCTCCTAGAGCTAGGAGGCCCACACGCTAGAAGGCCACACCAGCTAGAAGGCCACACGAGTTAGAAGGCCACACGCGCTGGAAGGCAACGCGCGCCACGCGAGCAAGAAGGTCACACGCGTTGGAAGGCCACGTGAGCTAAAAATGATACATTGCGTACACTGGTACACTGGCCTTGCCTCCTTTGAATTCGGATATGCACACAAGGAATACCTTTCCTTCAAAGCCGAAGCACAACGCACAAATCTAAGATGTCGGACAGATCCTGGAAACTTTGCGCGTGTACTCACCCAGAAGTGTACATCCGCCAATTTGACTCACAAACAAGTCTCGTGAACCACAGATGATTCCGGGAGAATGATCGGGGGTTGCCAGACACTCAATACATCTACGATGGTTGTCTGGCGTTGGATCCGTTCCTCTTGGCCTCCAAGGTACACGGCCTGCGCCTATTTCCCATGCCACAGCCGCCTCTGCCGAATGGGCTCGCAGCTTGCCATATATAATAGCATGTGCGACGCAGCAGCAGAGTCAAATTTGCATTCTTACTGTGCCTCATGGGTTTGTTCGATGGATATGCCCATCCGCTGTGTTACACGTTGTGCTGATTGCTTATTGCTGATTGGCCACACATGGGGCACGCGGCTTACCTCCTTGTTGTATCGCGCCACTGCCTCAACGCCTGATCCTCCAGGGGCTGCCTCGGTTCCCACAGGGAAAGCACACGGACTCATGGTTCTTCCCTACCAGCCGACGCACCACATATGTTAAGACCAAACCTTCGCAGAAGGGCCAGAACTGCTCCGAGACGTTGCAGCAAGCGCAGCTCTGCACCAGCACTGACCAAAGCATCTCACACCACATTTACGAAGCAAAGGGCAAATTCAATAAGCAGTTGGACGATGCAGGTTCAACACACTGCGTGTGCCAGCAGTCACACTCGGCCTTTACGATTGGTGATTCCCAGCACCCCCCGGTTCAGCTGGCACCGCTTTGTCAGGCTGATCGTGACAGGGATGTGTAAGGTGATGCTCTGGCCTTTGCAGGGGTGAGTGGGACGATCCTCTGGCCTTGTCAGTGGTATGTGGGGTGACGCTCTGGCCTTGTCAGGGGTAAGTGGGGTCATGCTCTGGCCTTGACTGGGGTGAGTGGGATGAAGCTGGCCTTGACTGGGGTAAGAGGGGTTATTCTGGTCTTGAGCGGAGTGCATGAGGTTATGTTGGCCTTG
>LGRX02018426.1:0-13238 GCA_001247695.2 Cymbomonas tetramitiformis | reverse complement strand
CGTTTTCGACACGCACCCGAACGCGCCCTCGCCTTTCTGGACAGCAGCACCGCTCCTGCAGGACAACTGGCTTGCCGCACGACTTGTTTGACGTCACCGGCGTCTTCCTCGTCGAAATCCACTCCAATTTGACTCATCCATCGCTGGATTTGGTTCATTTTTTAGAAAGTTATGTCTTCACTTGGGAACCCTAACTTCACATTCGCGGAATTCTGCAGCCAGCGGTCAGCGACCATGTCTGCTGACCGCCAGCATGCGCGCATGCCCACTGTTCGTTCAGCGTTGGCATCTTTTCGAGTACATCGACGGCATCCTACCTGCACCTGGCTATGGTATGGCGGTGTCTGGTGGTGCTTATGCACCAAACACCAACATCGAGTCTATCGCCTTCGCCAATGACGACAACTCTGAGCACGGCGAGTTGCGTCCGCAGCATCCTCCGCTCTCCCCTCCACCCTTCGTGCCCCTTGGCCACTGTGTGGTGGTGTGCGGTGGTGTTGCAACACCCATGCCACCGATTCTCCCCTCTGTTTGCCCCTCTGTTTGCGCGCTCATTTGCGGCAGAGTGGGGGCACGCCGCATTTTTCACCTTCCACTCCCCTGCCCCCTCTTCGTTGACGCATTCGCTCTGGTGGTGCCAGGCCGCTTTTGGCTCTGGCATCGCACCGGCGTTGGTTGGACGTTGTCGGGGTGAGTATTGCCTCACTTGCGCTTGACGCCCGCGATCGAGGACGACGCCGCCTCCAGCAGGATCAAACATCAAAGCACGACTCAGCATTGACCCTTCTCCATGCCTGCACGGTTTGTGATGACCCTCGAGGGACCTGAGTTCTTTAGATTAGCTTAGCAATGGACTTTCAAGCACTTTGGGATGGCGCATGCCGGATTGCCCGAGCCGGTGTGGCTCCTAGACCCTGCAGTGCTCCTGCCTCTTTGCCTGGTGACACCTCAACCCCACGGGGTGAGGTGGTGTCACGGGGAGCCCAATCTTGCCACCCCCGCTGTAAGGGGGGGGCACAGTGGGTCTCCTGTCTGTCACCCCTCAGCCCGAGATGTCACCAGTGTCCGTCGTCACTATATATCGTGTTTCTTGTCAAAAGCACGGCGGTTTCGATATCGTGGCCACGTTATGCCTTCAATTCTACGATTCGGAGTTTACGGGACACGCGATCGTGATGAAGACAATGCAGACGCTATCAATCGACATGGAATGGTCCACCTGCGATGCAATCAATGCAATGTAGACATGTGGATGCTATGTACGTTCTCAAACAGGCACTACGAGGACAGACATGTCCGACAGGACTTACCGATCGCTTGGTAGCGCTACACCCGGAGAACTCGGGGATACATGTTTTTTGACCTTATTGAACCGGAACGTTATCCCGACCACACCCCAATAGGGAACGAATGGCTCACCCCAAGGACTGCGGCCAATTTCAGTCGACGTCACTTGGGCGCTTATTATTCCGCGGGATCAACGAGAAGAGGCAATCGACCTATATTGCGAGCAATGCAATTGCCTTGACCAAAGCTCTGCCATGTAAATTCTCCGATAGAGCGTTAACATTACCGTCAACGTTACCTCGTCGCTATCGCGGGCGGAATTGAAACCTACAAGCGCCGCGGTTTCTACAAGTGCTGTATCAGCGATATAATAGCCTTAGCACTACTATGAAATGGATCGAAATCTCTTGCCTAGAAGACATCATAGACAAATATTTGGTGTATATTGATTGAATTTGTATGATGATATAGATTTGTGTATCATATGCACAAGACGCCTTCCTTAATGGTAATGCTAGAGTCGAGAACCATGACCCTCTCAGAACCACACTTAGCCGAATCACTGGTATTACAGAAGAAGAAGTTGTTGAAAGAGCAAACATGCCTTTCCTAACCTCCCATGAATGATTATCATCTCCACTTCTTCTCCTCACTCATATGATTTATTGATTTACCCCCTCGCCCCTCCCGCCTTAGCCCTCCACCCCCACACCCGCTCCCCTCCACCTCCGCCTTCCCGACCCTCCACCACCGCTCCTCCTCCGCCTCGCTCCCGCCCCTTTTCCATCACAGATGCAACCTCGCTCCACCTCCACCTCCTCTGCTGCTTCTTCGCCGGCACGGCTTTTTTAGCGCTCTGCGTAGCTTTGCCTTGCCGCGGTTTCCTAGGTTGAATTGACCTAGATGAGCCCTTAGGGGTGCGCTATGAGGATGATTTCAGCTACCTCTGTTCTTCAGTTGCCTGCTTGCAGGATTACAACGGACTCATGACTTTGTCATTATTCTCAGCGTAAATGTTATATTATTATTATTAGTATTATTATCATGCTAGTACCCATCTCAGTTGCAACTTGTTTTCTGGGAATTGAAGCATCTGAATATGCACATCCATAAACGTGTACCGTGCATGCCGTCCAAAACTGCACATGGATGTAGCCATATTTGCATACTTGTACATGATATGCATGCACATGAACAAAAATGCAACAAAAAAACTACCGGGACTCGCCGAGTACGAAAGCATCATGCACAAATAAATAATCTGAGTAATATTTTGTAATAAAACTTGCGGGACGACTTACGTGTCGCTTACGAGGCACATTTCAGATGACGTGGCAATAATTTTAGACGACGAAAATTGTGTCAAAATGAAGGTTGTTAGACGATGATCGAGATTCATTTATTCCCAATAGTCTGCTTGACACTCTGCAATATTCAGACACCACCCAGTGGCGACCAAGACGTATACAGGACAAATATAGTCAAGCCTTCTGGCTCACAAGTATTCGGTATAGTCGAGAGCAAACCGTCCACTGGAAAACCATCAATCGAGGTAGTAGCAGTAGCGCAAGCAAGTGCAGCGGCAAGTAAATCGCTCAGTAGTCACAAGCAGTTCACAAGAGGGTACACCAACGGGTACATGAAGAATGCCAAAGCAGCAGTCGGTAGGATACGATCAGGAAAGCAGTCATCAACCGTCGGACATGCTATCACCAAATTCTAGCAGGTCCATCCATAATAAATCATGGTATCTTACAAACATGCAACTATAATCTGATTCCAAGATGGAAGAACGACAAATCTCTTTCGATATGTGATGAGTGGCACCAACTGAGCTTCTCAGCCCACATGCAACACAACGCTTGCGCTGGAATTTGTGCCAACCTTTTAGTGCTTAGTGGTAAGCTCCAGGGCCAGGTGTCTGTACTCACCACCCGAACACGAGCCCATCATATGTCCTGGCAACTATTGGCGAAGCCTTCAGTCTTACTAAAGTTATGCAAAATGTACTTATTCTGCTGTCTGTCGAAGGAAAAGCAATCTACTTGAGGATGAACGCTGAAATATTGGAAAGGAGGAATGCCCAGAAAACTGAGAGAGAGGCTACAGTTGCAGGCACACCAGCTGGAAGGGAAGCATAGGATATAGGTGCTGAAATGAAAACAGGGAAATGAAGCCACTGTTGATCTGGCAAGTATAGAGATATAGGTGCTGAAATGAAAACAGGGAAATGAAGCCACTGTAGATCTGGCAAGTATAGAGATATAGGCGCTGAAATGAAAAAAAAGAAATGAAGCCACTGTAGATCTGGCAAGTATAGAGAAATAGTATACAGGGAGGATATGCACTCGCAACAAGAGTAGACGGAGCATGCAAACTCTTACCTCTCGAGCGTCCTGGCAAGTATAGAGGTACAAACAGGGAGGATGCACACATACCTGTGATGTGTCCTGGCACTTAAGCTGCATGAAACGGGTGCTTGTGCCAAATCTGGAAGCAGGACCTGTACAGCCGATCGCACCCGTCCTCACGTGAGGTCGCAGAAACAAGCGAAAGTACTGGTCATCTAAGCTACCGAGCGCACATTGCAGTCAGTAGGAATGCTGAAGTGGGGAACGTACTGCTTTTCTTCAGGGATAAATTTTGCGATCCTAGAGAGGACACCGGCCTGCGCACGAGACAGCAGCGACAAGGTAAGCAGAGCTACGTCACGTATGAAGCGTCGGAACTGATAGCTTGCAAATGCTTGTATATTCCAGGGAGGGCAGGGCACTGGTGAACAGCAGTCGAGGGAAGGCAGTGCGCTGGTGAGAAAGAAGGGCATTCGGGAGGTCAGCAGTGGATGATGTGAATAGACAGGGGGATCAAGAGGGCAGTCATCGAGGTCCGACTCAGTGCACTGACCCGGAGGTGCTGGGACCGGGGGTGACGTGTCCAAAGATGTGCTTCTGATGTTTTGCCGATAGGAAAACCTTCGCATCCAAACCCTTTCCCTTCATTGCAAAACACAGTTGCACACACAAACACGAGCGAAATGGTTCCGCCGCCAGAAGCATGCTGGTACTTAGAGAGCTGAGGAAGCTGCAAGCGGAAGACAGCTGGGACACACTGCTAACAGATGTTTCTCAAAGTGATGCAGTGTCCTCACGGCAAAAAGGTGTGGGCTGAGGATCATATTGGAGCGCAAAGGTGTGGGCTGAGGATCATATTGGAGCGCTCTATACTTTAGATTCGTCATGACCATGGCCTTGGATACTATGCCCAAAGGGGTGATTGGTGTGCTTGCTGGTGGCGTGACTTTTTGCATTTCGTTGCGGCCGAATCAAAGTCTCAAGGTCAAAATCTCCCACTTAAGGCGACAAGTCAAAAGGGGCTGATCGGCGCCCTCCTGCTGGCTTGACTTTGCGTGTTTCGTTCCGGGCTTGGGAAGGGCACTCGAGGCGACATGCAAGGGACAGGTGCAGCGCTGTCGCGGGCTCAACTTCATGTGTCAAACTGGGGCCTGTCGCACTTGAGGCCTCACCGCTGAACACAACAGTGACAGGTATTGTCACACCACAAGGCTAAACTCGCAGGAAAACTCTATCCATCAAGGACACTCGCTGCGAAAGTGCTTGGCACGGACCTTGACTACAAGTGTCACACGTGTGGGGCCATCCACAAGATGAGCTGTGGACATCTACTGAAAGGTCGCTGCAGTGTATCACATTATAGGAACTTTGACAAACGTGCAGGGCTGGTTTCTTCTGCAGGGACGAGGTCTAACCTTCTCTTGAGAAACGCGGGTGCCCGTGCCGAAGCTATATGTCGGCTGCGACTGCAAAAGACCTCCATGAACCCCAATGGAGTCCTCAGGTCCGCGTTCAGCGCCCGTAGCACTCCAAATGAAGGTGCACACCGCAGTCCTAGCTGACATTATGGAAAAAAGGGCCACGTGCAGATTTGCACGTAGATCTTGGGAGGCGGAATGGCTTATTAGATGCGGCACGGTACATTAAGCCTCAGAAGTGAAATCTCGAAGTGAAATAAATGCTGAGGTAACAATGACAAGCTCCAGAATCTTTTGGCATAACGTGAAATTGCATCTCAGACAAATATGACACCTGGCAAGCTGCATGCTTGTAAAACGTTGAGGACGAACCGTAACGCTGCTCGTGCCAGGCCATGCACCTGGCGGTGAGTATAGGCAAGTTGTGTGTGGCAGCGGACCTGACGGTGCGAAAAGAGCTGTTTGCCGAATCCGGAAGAAGTCTCATGAAGCCGCGAGGGAGGGTAGAACGTGACTTTGGTCTCCTGTGTTCGCCCCTGACAATGCCACCACAACGCCGCACTGTCAAGAATCCTATTCTGCCTTGCTAGAGCCGCTCCGCTCCCCTCACGAGGCTGCCATTTTACAGCAGCACACGGAAGTCGCACCAGGGATTCACAACTTACAAAAAACCATCACTTTAACAGGCGGCACGCTCACCACGGATCTGTCATAGCTGTATGCGTGCGACAAACCTGCAGCACCCGGCAAATTGAAGAGCTCAGATGATGCAATGGGAGAAAAAAAGCAAGCGCTCACTTTGCTTTACAGCAAAAGCGAGTATTTTCTGCTCTTAGACAGGAATGGATTTTCAAAACCAACAGCAAATGTTCACTCAACGACGACGTCTTTTAGCACAAGTGTTTGGGAGATAGACTGAGGTGCTACTCGCCGGGCTCTGGGTGAGCTCGAGCGCACCTGCAGGCGGCGTGACCGTATAAACCGGGCCCGGACTGCTGGTGCACAAATTCTCTTTAACGTGGTCTTTCGAATAATATATCTGTTCACGGGAGAGGGAAAAGATTGGCAGGATTCAAACAAGCCGTCAATAAAATCAAGTCAGCATGATTGAGAACGCTCGAAGCCGAGCATATAGAAGTCACTCCTGGGCGCGGTGAGCTCGGTCAGGAGAGGGAGTATCAGTCATGAAGGGCTATTGCCAGAGGTGACAATCAAAACTCAGTAACCTCCTAAGCTAAAAATTCGATGAACAAACGACAAATAGAGCGCTGAGACTGAAGCCTATTTTATGCCATTCAAAGGGATGTTGCATAACACACCCTCTTAAATGCCAGCAGATAACAGACCGAGAATCTGAAAAACTGTTTTCACCTTCGTCTCATTTTCTCGAACTCCTTTGCCAAAGGAGTACTCAGCGAACGAGTGCTTTTGAGAGTTCACTTGAGACCCGAGCCCAGAAATTGCAGTATGAGGTGGCCTGCACGAAATGAACGACGCATACGGTCATAGATTTCACCAGGAGGCATTGCACGCAGCGATTCTTAAGCAGAGCTCTTTCGGAGCGCACACACCTTTTCAGCTGGTTCAAAGAAACGACTCAAAGAATCAAAAAAGCGCAACCACAGATGGCATTATCACATTTACGCTTCTTCTTGACAAAACTGAAGAGAGCAACGCGAAATCTGGGAGGTCGCCAACTTGCAGACACGCGAATTGAATACGAATGAGCTTAGGTGGTTGCGTCGTGGTTCTTACGGAATTGGAGGGAAGCGAGATTGGTGTGTCGGCATATCTGGAACCTAGGCGGATCGTCCTGCAAAATGACAAGTGCTCGTAGTGAGCCCGACCACTTAGCGAACCACTCGAAAGACCACAATTCTAAACTTTCACTATTCACAATTTTCACAGTTCGACGAGAAATATATCTCTCGTCGCGAGAACTCGGCACAGAGAATAATGCCACAATTAACTTGTATATCTATTGCTTGAGACAGCAAACTGCTAACACTTGCATAAGCTAGCTGAGAGGTGGTAGACGATACTACCCAACCGACTTCCGCGTTTCCAACAGAATTTCGACAGCAAAATGCAGGTAGGTCTCTGGTACTAAGGAATTGTTTTGCCCACGGTTCTAGAGAACATTTTGGCTGTATTTCTATAGTTTTGGTACAGTATTTTGAAGTGATACGATCCCAGCGGCCAACAAAAGCGACAAGCATTAATGGCATCCAGAAAAAGAGTTTTTTTAATATTATGTTCCATACACGTGCCATTGCAGTAAGCGCGTACCTAAAACAAGGCGTATTTAATTTTTCTTGAGCACTTTTGGGCAACTTGAATCGTTCGCAGTTTTCACAGCCTTACACCTTCACAGTTCCGTGGTGCACCACTAGCTGCTTCACTGTAGGTGTCTACAGATGCCACTCGGTTTTGCACTTGCCCAGACGCAGAGCGATTTCGCACACACGTCAGGAACCTTTTAGTATAAACACTCTTCGTATCGCATTTTCAATATACCCCTATTTACGCTACCTGAAATGTTGACGCTGTTAGCCCACACAACTGTTCCTGTTTTTAGCTTGAAGCTTCGAATAAAAAAGTGATTGTTTTCGGTTCAACTATGTCGTGTCATGTCATGTCATGCCATGCCATTGCCATTGCCATTGCCATGGCCATTGCCATGCCATCGCATGCCATGCCATGCCCCATGCGATGCCACGACACTCGCCGCACCCGCACCGGCGCGGGTGCGCACCCGGTCTCAGCGAATCCTAGGGATCTTATTATCTAGGACCTACTGTGACACTGCTACTCGCGTAGGTTCCTACTCGCGACACTACACTACGACTAATCGTAGTGACACAACTCACAACAAGAACAACTACATTGTGTCACATAAGCTCGTTAAAGATAAACCTGTGTCACTGTATGCTGTACTGTACAGTAACCTCAGAACATCGGAAAGAAAATCGATTGCACTGGGGAAAAAATGGCTACTGTGTCACTGCCGGAGGAGGGTGGACTCTCTCACAAGTCAGCCTCCCGCTCCCGTCCGCTCGTAAGACTCTCGAGAAGAAATCCGGCGAACCCCCAAAAATTCCTGAATCGTTGTTGTTGAAAGAAATCTGGAGAAAGGCGATGGCATGATCCCAGTTTCGGGTGTGAGAAAGCAACAACATATAGCTAAAAGCGGCATATAGCCGCCGCGTCAGTGGCTCACGATCTAGTGTCTCCCGCGTGTATGCTGCAAACGACGCAACAGCTGGGCGTAAGAGTTGGGGTGCCAACTCTGAACTAAGTTCCAGCTTGCAACAAATACTTTCTTTGTGCAAATATCGCGAGGAAATCAAAATCCGCAAGAGAGACCCTGCAAGACCTTCCCGTAAGAGTTGCCCCACAGGTTTCTGGGGCTAGCTGGCACGCCGACGAATGTGCATAGTCGATCGGCTAAAACTCGATCAACAATTGTCAGCTGGGTTGAAGTTTGAGAAAGCCTCGGAAATTTGAGAGTGGCGAAAGTATGAGCGCACTCGCCCCAATAGTTACCGCGATTAGAAGACAGGTCGGAGGACCCGTCATCCGTGCTTTGGTAAGGAGAGGAATGTCGGTAGCATCTCCCCTCTTGTTGGTTGCGGCAAGCTTTATCTTGTACCGCCTTTCGATGAGCACGTCTGGGTATACGCCTGCCGTTTCATCTCCGTCTTTCACGCGAGATGCTCCTGCTCCCATGTTCGATAAGAGTGAATATGACACTATTAAGGCAGCACTGGAGAAGGAGATGAAGTCGCAGCGGTCTAGACCCTCGGAGGCCCTCGGAGGCGCTTCCATGAACACGCTGCAGCAAACTTGGCAGCACCGGGAGGCTGACGATGGCTGGATATCTAAGACTCTTGCTTCCGAGGTCGATTCTCCGGCATCAGCTCTGCTTGACGCGACGCGACTCGACGAAACGAAAGGTGCTACGGAGGCGGATTGGGAATTTAGCGGAAAGGAGTCAGTTGAGGAGGCGCGTGATGCCGCTGAGGGTTCGAGTCACAGACTCGTATATGAAAATCGGTTGGAGGAGCAAGGGGATAAAATGGAGGAGAGGGAGGGCGTTGAGGAGGATCCGGAGACTGAGGCTGAGACGCAGGAGATTAGTGAGGCGGACCGGGAAGCTGAGGTGGACGTGTATGCCAATATCGAGGAGAGGCAAGAAAGTGAAGCTAAAGCGCAGCATATCAGTCAGGAGCAGCAGGAAACTGAGGCGGAGGCTCAGGAAAGTAGTGAGGAGGAGCAGCAGGAGGAGCAACAGGAGGAGCAGCAGGAGGAGCAGCAGGAGGAGCACGAAAAGGAGGAGGAGCAAGGGGATGAGGAGGAGGATGGCAAGCTGGGAGCGATATATCTCGCCGGAATCGAGGTCGGGGGCGGCGGGAAGAAGGGGGACTTGCAGAGAAACGTGATCCGAAACACGGTAAACCGAAAGAAGCTCGTCAACGCGCGCCCCATCGATGCAATGGATCGCTCCCTCGCCAACTGGGGACTGGATCGGAGCTCGTTCGCCCAACCCTTGGAGCTCTGTGGCGGGACTTTCCCCCTTCCATCCTGGCTAGACCACCATCCCACCGAGGAGAATGGCACAATAGCATACTCTGCGAGCCCACCAGCTGCGAAACCCCGTCACCCTCCGCCGATCCCTCGGCCTCGGAGCCCCTCCATCTTCCACCCCAGGACCCAGGAGGCTCAACTTTCGCCCCCCACAGCCACCATCTCACGGCTCGGGCCTCCATACCCCCGGGACCTGAAACCCCCCAGCACCTCACCCCACGGCGCAGAGGCTGACGCCGTGGCGGGCCTCCAACAGGGCCCTTCGGCTTCCCATACTCGGGTTAACCCTTCTAACCCCAGCTCTTCACCCCCAGCACCTTCACCCCAAGCGCCACTGCTCCCAGGGCCCATCCTGCCACACGACCACTTTCCTCCTCCTCCGCCACTGCCCTCACCGCCCCAGCCCCATCTACCCGGACCTCACTCTCAGGTCCTTGCAGCCGCTGCCACCTCCTCCACCACCCCCACCACCGCCGCCACCTCCTCAAGACCATCCACCACCCCCACCACCACCGCCTCCGCCACCCCCGCCGCCAGCATCGCCGCTACAACCTCCTTCAGCACCACTAACGGCCGCACCATCTGCCCTGCTTGGTCCGCCTTTTCAGTCTCCACCAGCACCAGCTGTTGCAGAGCCTCTGCCACCCCGTTCCTTTGCACAACCGCCGCTGCGAGCCTTGGATGCCGCTGAGCTGGCAGGAGAACCACTATCGACTTCGCGGGGCTCAGAGCACCCAGGCCCAAGGCCCTCCTCAGACGCCGGCGTGAGCGGGGACGCTGCGCTTGGTGCTGTAAGCTCGGTGGGTTGGGAGAGCCTTGGAGACCCCGTGGAGCCCGCACCTCGGGTGCTTTGCCCTTCCCCATCCTCTTAGTTCTTCTCTCTCTTTGAGCCCCTCGTGCTAGTGTCGAATATGCCTTGCTTCTCCCCGACCTCTCGCTCCTCTTCGTTGTCCTGCAGCCCCCCATGCGCCGCGTGTCGCAAACTTGACTGTCGCCTGACCACAGCTCACGTGGCCTGTACTTTGATCAATGCCCGAGGAAGCCCACATGACCTCTCATCTGATATGACCTCCCCTCTGATATATGACCCTCTCCTCTGATATATGACGCTCTCCTCTGATATACGACCCTCTTCTCTGACATATGACACTCTCCTGTGATATATGACACTCTCCTCTGATATACGACCATCCCTTATGATATATGACGCTCTCCTTTGATATATGACCCTCTTCTCTTATTTGATGTCCTCTCCTTTTATATGACGCTCTCCTCTGATGTGGTGCCCTCTCGTCCGAAATATGACCCGCTCCTTTGATATACATGACGCTCTCCTCTGATATATGACTCTCTCCTCGGATATATGACTCTCTCCTCGGATATATGACCTTCTTTTTTTATATATGATGTCCTCTCCTCTTATACGACACTCTCCATTGATATATGACCCTCTTCACGGATATACGACCCTCTTCCCTGATATATGACGCTCTCCTCTGACATACGACCCTCTCCTCTGATATATGACCCTCTCCTCTGACATATGACGCTCTTCTCTGATATATGATGCTCTCTTCTGTAGCTGGTACAAGCTCTTCTCCTGCCACATTGAGGTAAGGTGTGGCCTGCGAGCTGCCCCTTCAACGTCCAGCAGCTGATCTTGCGTCTCCGGCTGATGTTCGACCCGCCCACCAGCTAATTCTACATCTCCGGCTGCCCCCATTGATGTCCGACCCGCCCACCAGCTGACCCTGCGTCTCTGGCTGTCCCCCTGCAGGTGTACCATGGCCGCCGCCGGCTGCAGGTGGCGTCCAGCTACGGGCGCGCTGGGGGGCGCGGATGCGGCAGCGTCCAGCGGCGCGGGGTGCGGATCTTCCACGAGAACGGCGGGAGGGAGGGGTCGCCCCCACGGGTGGTGACGGAGGCTCAGCAGCCCCTGGTGGCATGCCTGCGGAATGCACGCCTCTGTGATGAACGGTGGGGAGGCTCTTCCCTTCTCCAACCTCCAGCCTGTCTCTTCTCTTCTCCAACCTCCAGCCTGTCTCTTCTCTTCTCCAACCTCCATCCTGCCTCTTCTCTTCTCCAACCTCCATCCTGTCTCTTCTCTTCTCCAACCTCCAGCCTGTTTCTTCCCTTCTCCAACCTCCAGCCTGCCTCTTCTCTTCTCCAACCTCCAGCCTGTTTCTTCCCTTCTCCAACCTCCAGCATTTTCCTTCCCCCTTCGCTGGCGCCCAAGGCGGCCATTGCAGGTGCAGGTGAATATCATCGCAGGGAGAGTGTTGGAATTCAGCGGTGGGTATTTTGCAAAAGCGAGCGTAATCTTTCATTCACAAAAGATATAGCAGTTCGCAGCTTGAAACGCCGCGAACTCAAGCGCCCAATCATTATTGATTGGGCAAACTAAATGAAAGTTCACTAATTAGAGTCTTACGTGTCACTGTCGAGTTCATAACGACTGCAGTGACACGCCTGCGATGGGCCGATGAACTCTCCGGCCCACTTTCAGAAGATGGGCCGCGAGCTATTACGCGCTGTGTCTTGCTGATGGTCATCATATGATCCAACGGCCACGATTAGTTCAGCAGATCTACAGATCTAGATCTAAGGGTTTCTTAGGGTTTCTTCAGGGTTTGAGCATCCTGACTGCTGTACAAGTGCTAGACAGTCATGCTTTACATCAAACTGATCAGCAGGCACTGCAGATTCCAATACCCCTTCTAAAGGGTGACTGTCTAGCTATCTCAATGCCAGTTTTTGGGAATGGTGCCCCTTCAGTCTGTCACACCCAGTTTTTAGGGAATGGTGCCCCTCCAGCTCCAGTGGTATAGGGATTGTGCCCCTTTAGCTCCAGTTATCTGGGGATGGTGCCCCTTCCAGCTCCAGTGATGGGGGATGTCGGGATGGTGCCCCTCCAACTCCAGTGATATGGGGATGGTGCCCCCCTCCAGCTCCAGTGATATGGGGATGGTGCCCCTTCAGCTCTCCATTAGCACACAGCAGCACTGCTGTGGTAGTTGTCAAGATATCCACCTCCGGCACCGCAGCGGTCCCGAGTACAAACTGGTAGTCCAAGGTGTCCTGATAGTCCAAGCTGACTCTGCACCACCGTGAAAGTCTCACAAGCCTCGGGATCATCATCCTCGTTGAACACCTCCATAGAGTTGAAGATGTGCTTGGTGGCACCACAATCCAAAACAGCGCTCCTGCCCATAGTGGAGCGGGGCGTAGCAGGGCCAGGATTCACCACCCCTCCGGCCACCTCAGCACAGCGAGCACCATTACCAGTAGGCACAGAGTCTAACACTCCGTCCAGCACAGAATAGTTGTTGGAGAGGGTGAGTCCAGAGAATGAAGGATCCACGGTGTCCTCCACGCCAGGGTGTAGGTCAGCTTGCCCAGCCTCACGGAGAGCAGATAAAGTCTCACCGGTGTCCTCCAGCCCAGGGTGTAAGTCAGATTGCCCAGCCTCACGGAGAGCAAATAAAGTCTCACAGGTGTCCTCCAGCCCAGGATGTAAGTCAGGTTGCCCAGCCCCACGGAGAGCAAATAAAGTCTCACCGGTGTCCTCCACGCCAGGGTGTAGGTCAGATTGCCC
>LGRX02018425.1:0-15755 GCA_001247695.2 Cymbomonas tetramitiformis | reverse complement strand
CTTAAAAAACTTTTCCGTATTGATACAGAAGAGGAGACGGGAGGGTCCAACGCAACGCGCCTTCATAAAATTATTGGTTGGACGTTCCCCGAAGATTTAAAACCATAAATATCTTGGGTTCTTGCCATATAAAAACTATAAAGACTGTGACGTTCGTCGCTACAGAACGTGAGAGAGTCTTTTATCTACATTAGATAAGAGATTTTTAATCACACGTCGTCAGGCTTATACAGCAGGGCTCTAAAAATGCCGTAATCCGATAAAATCCAGGCGATGACGTTCTATTCTTATCGTTTTATATGCCTGACGTGCGATTGACACATTTCCGTACTTTATTTATTTCTAAAGGCGATCGTGGTTCATATATCGCACGCGTTCATACTTCAAAGACGCTAGATCGTTCAGTATCTAGACACAGTTGGACTATATATCGGTAAACGGTAATGAAGTCTGGGTGATATAAAGAGAGAGTTAATGATCACACGTCAGTCCGATATGCTGGTTGTTGTCAAGAATATTCGGTCTTAGATTTTGTAATGTACACGTGAAACCAATCAGCAATCTATTGCATGATGACTGTTGAGAGCCTATGAACGATAATATCTCAGGTTCTCGGCTGTACGAAAGATATTTAGGGGCTGAATAGAGAATTTCGTTACTCAAACCTGCTGATAGCTGTTGTCATCTGACCAACGCAAGTCATCATATGATCTCAATGATATCTTTCTGAGGCCGTCCTTTCGGAAAAGAAAATGATTTGCATCTCCCTGACTGGACACTGACGATGACACAGGAGCTCTCCAGGCCCATGGTGGCGGTGGTGTCATCACCGTTTGCACCCACATACTCTATTTCTATGTGCACAGCATATCTTTTTAAAAGATTTGAATATTTATAGATTTTTAAAGATTTGATTCAGTAAATACTATATCGGTAATATATCCACCTACAAGCTCCAACTCGGAGTAAACAATCTGTCAAAATCGTGCTATCGATATTCCAGATCGAGATGTGGACGCATTGACCGTTAAAAATTAATGCATGCAATATGAATATCACGCAGCATGACATGTGTGGTATTGCGACATCGAGACGACCGCGACCGCGACCGTTTTCTCCGACGTGCGTTACGCTTCGGTGTCGCTTCGCTTCGCGAAAATAAATCGCGGAATATGCAGCGAATCGGGGTTTCCATTTGATATGGGCACACGAGTGACAAGCTGACACTTGACAAGACACAAGAGCCGGCTGCGAAAACAGCCGTCAGATTACCCGAGTTTGACCGATTTACATTACACATAAACATTTCTGGCAGATCTGGCAGATCCGGCGGATCTGGCCTGAATTTATACTGCGGCGCCATAATATATAAAATACAGCTGCGAATATCACATCATGGCTCTGGCACACCGGGAGCAAAGCTTGCTTATTCGCCTGACATATGGACACTTCTAAAAAGATCTAAAATCTAAAGCCTTTTATTGGGCTGGATAATGCTGACGTCCGTGCCCCTTAGAATTTGTTATTTTTTAATAAAATAAATGCATGTGGCACTCGTGCGGCACTACACACGGCATCATTGTGACGACGTGATAGGACGCAATGGACGTCACTCGACTGCGCTAGATCTGGTTTTCCGCAAAGTATCTCCGTCGAAGCGACGCGTTGAACGCTTTGTTTCTTCTGTCGCGGCGAAAATCTGCAGCTGCGCCATATTGCGCCCTACTCTGGAACCCGAGTCTCCGGACCGAAATAGCGCGAATATTACTTAGGGTTTGTAACGCAGATTGAGCTTATGGGCGTCCGGAGACTCTGGAAGTACTTGTCAGGGGGGGTCCTCCGAATCCCCTAAAATTTGTATGGTGGCAGCAGGGGGTTATATAATGCAGGTTTACTGCTTGACGCATGTCCAGGAGATGCCTGGAACTCCTAGTACAAGAGATACCAGTGTCAAAATCACCAGTTGGCCAGCGAAACAGGGTATCTGCAGTTTCAAAATAAAGTAAAATGTCATAACTTTTTCATTTCAAGGTTATTTCTTGAGAAAGACGCGGCGAATCCCATGAGCATCTTGCCCCTAGTTCATTACAACGTGTCACATGCCATGAAAGGTACTTAATGACATGTTGCTATTAGCCGTCAATATAAGAGAGGTCCCGTCTTTCTCTATAGGTGCTTTACCGCTATCAATATGATATGCTATATGCTATTTGATATAGTGCAAGCTTACATTCCAAATATATATACTAAATACATAGTATTTTCCATTAACGCCTCTTCCTCTGGCCAGGCTCTAGTGAAGAATGCGATGAGCGTTGAGGTCTCTTCATACCACTGCCACGTTTCTCTTGTGCCTCTGTCAAAACAAGTCCACTTGGTGTCGAGCAAATGTCTCACATCTTGCAACCTCGTGACACTTTGATTTTGTCGCCAAAGTGATCCAATAACATTTGGTGTCTACAATCTTTGATGTTGAAACAATATTTGCCCATCTCTTTGAGTTTGCTTCGTTTCGATTCTTGATTTTCTGTATTCTTTTGAAACACGATTTTGATATTTTGCAAGTTCTTTGGTGAGAACAACAACATGCAGTTAGCCCGCTCGCCATCTCTTCCTGCTCTACCAATTTCTTGAACATATGCCTCAATAGATTGTGGCATCGTGTGGTGTACAATCCACGTGACGTCTGCTTTGTCTACACCCATGCCAAAGGCATTGGTCGCCACTACTACTCGGATTTTTCCTGTCATAAAGTCTTTGTACACTTGTGAACGATCGGAAGATATCATTCCTCCGTGATAGTGTGCCGTCGTGATTAAAGCACCCGTATGCTCTTGTTGACTCAACCAGGTTGCAACCTTCTCACATTGAACTTGAGTCATATAATAGACGATGCCAGCAGAGGTGGACGGTTGATCCAATATGAAACTATGTATTTGTCGCCAACTCCCTTCAATGTTTTGCCCGGAAACTGTCTCATCTTCCAAAATCTTGTCTAGGATACTCACATACAGATTGGGTCTATGCGAGTTGGTGCAAAACTCCATGGGTTTCTTAAGCTTTAGCAGTACTTTAATATCTGATTTTGTCTTGTCTGTGGCTGTCCCTGTAACTGCCGTGAATGGTACGTCCGGGAAATGGTCTCTCAGTTCTCCGAGCCTAGCGTATGCCTTTCTGAAGTCTGCACCGAACTCACTGACACAATGAGCCTCATCCACTACAAACCGCTTCAATTTGGCCATAGCGTGGACTTCTAAAAGTGCCCGTGTCAAATCGGCATCTTTCTCTTGCTCACTGATTAATGTCTCTGGTGCAAGATATAACAATGTTATCATCCCTCGCTTTATCATATCTAGATAACACGCCTTCGCGTTAACTGTCAGCTCACTAGTATACTTGATAGCAGCGATGTCCTTACTGACTAATGTTGTTACTTGATCATGCATCAAGGATAGTAGTGGAGATATCACTACCGTGAGTCCAGATCCGATGGTTGCAGGAAGTTGGTAACACAAGCTCTTTCCAGCCCCCGTAGGCATAACTGCCAAAATGTCACTTCCGCCGACAGCCGTTGTGCAAATAGCTTCTTGATCACCACGAAACTCTGCGTGCTTGAAAATGCGTTGGTTGGCGATCTTCAACAACCGAGATGCACTCATCCATGTTCCATAACACCACACGAAACCTACCCTTCATTCTCACTTACTTTGAGTGCGCATGATATCAAGGCAACCTTCATGCATTCTACTACCCTCGCACTAGGTTGGGGACAAATGCATGGGGCAGATATCTTTACCACTCCCTACAACATCGGCATCTACTAACCCACATCCCTAGCTACTATATTGCAATTCACACAATCACTTACCAAATTCCTCTCGATCTCTTCATCACTATCATCAAAAGTTAAGCAATCCTCCATCTCGCGCTCGTCTTCACTAGCGGGATCCTCATCGGCCACGCCAGTGGCTAGCAATGCAAGCGCGTTTTCATGATGTCTGCGAAGATTGAGGTTTTTCACCCCAGCAACTTGCATTTGAACATGCAATGCCGCCATAGATGTCTCAGTCAACGCCGCTAGCGACCCGATTGTCGTCAGCCCAAGCGCTATAAGCTTAGGGCCAGTCGCCTTTCCGACTCCTCCCAGCTCGATTACCGGCGTGTCATGGTCAACTTGCCGATCAGCACGCCGCACAGCCGCCAACGGTATGTGTCCTGCAAACTTCGATCCACTAGGAAAACTCATCTTGACTGATTTGCAACTCCAGCAATCCACCACGACCGCACCAGACATCGGCACCAGCCGCTGTGCCAGCATATACCCCTTGTCACCAGGTTGCGATGTCCCTTCCGCCGCCTTTGCCCGCAGCGCCTTCATTTTCTCCATCGCTTCCGCCCGGTTTAAGTTTTCCGCATGAAAACATCCACCCTCCACTTGCATTCCATCGCCCCCAACTCCGTTGCCAAGCCTCCATCTCAAGCCATCCTCACCATCCACGACTGCTTGTAGTAAGCGAGCTTGGCACCCAACCTCGAAATCAGCCAATCTCGCTCGAATGGCTACTCGTTCCCCCTCAATATCAGTGCACAAAATCTGATTTTGCATGACCGCGATGTTGATGGCTTCATCATCGGATATCGATGCCCTCAACCCGCCAAGCAATAAGTCTGTGCCATCAAAAGAGTGTTCCTCCAACTCACATGCCAAATAACTCGCGTGATCCCTACTCACACGATGCGCGAACGCAAGCACGAAAGCGTCTCCAGTCCTCTCACGCATCCACCGCTCGTACTCCTCTACCGCTAGGCTGTGTTGCGGCGTCCCATCAGTTACGATGCATTCCCTCTCCAATTCAGACAAACTGCCCAAGGGCAAAAAGCCATTCGCCATGAGCTCCGCCATCTCCTGATCCCCACCTTCATCAACTTCGGTCTCTGGGCGTAGAGCATCGCTTTCCTCCTCACACCATGAGTACACACGTGCAGGGTTTACACCACCAGCCGCCATCCTGACTCTCACAGGAGCGCTTCCGATGACACACACGAATGCTCGCTTCGCCGCATTTGCCAAAATGGAAAGTTCTGCCTCCACTTGCACCGCGCGGCCCACATCGCACGCTCTCTCCACAGCCGCCCGTGAATGCCCCTCGATGTCCAAGTACTTCTCCGCATGCTCTGGCATCCTCGTAGCACCACCGTCCACCACGAAATGATCAACCAATGGCAATGGGACTCCATCACTCTTGAACATGCCAAGCGTCAGACACAAGTCCTTCACCTTGAGTTTGTCCTTCTCCATGTTATGCCTGTGCCCAGTGTATCTAACGATACCCCCGACAGGGGGGGTCTGAAACCCTGCGATGCAGGAGCTCAGGTCCCGCCCTATGCGAACCCTACCCACTACCCTAAGAATGGGCGCCATAGGAGCATAGGAAAGGCAAATTCACTTTTGAAAAGTGCCCCCTTTTCCTCACACCCGGCTCTACATAGCTATGTGCCCCGTTTTATGATGTCACAAAGTGACCCCCCCGACAGGGGGGTCTGAAACCTTGCGATAAAGGAGCACACGTCCCGCCCTATGCGAACCCTACCCACTACCCTAAGAATGGGCGCCATAGGAGCATAGGAAAGGCAAATTCACTTTTGAAAAGTGCCCCCTTTTCCTCACACCCGGCTCTACATAGCTATGTGCTCCGTTTTGTGATGTCACAAAGTGATACCCCCGACAGGGGGGGTCTGAAACCCTGCGATGCAGGAGCACACGTCCCGCCCTATGCGAACCCTACCCACTACCCTAAGAATGGGCGCCATAGGAGCATAGGAAAAGCAAATTCACTTTTGAAAAGTGCCCCCTTTTCCTCACACCCGGCTCTACATAGCTATCTGCCCCGTTTTATGATGTCACAAAGTGACCCCCCCGACGGGGGGGTCTGAAACCCTGAGATGCAGGAGCTCAGGTCCCGCCCTATGCGAACCCTACCCACTACCCTAAGAATGGGCGCCATAGGAGCATGAGAAAGGCAAATTCACTTTTGAAAAGTGCCCCCTTTTCCTCACACCCGTCTCTACATAGCTATGTGCTCTGTTTTGTGATGTCACACGGTGATACCCCCGACAGGGGGGGTCTGAAACCCTGCGATGCAGGAGCTCAGGTCCCGCCCTATGCGAACCCTACCCACTACCCTAAGAATGGGCGCCATAGGAGCATAGGAAAGGCAAATTCACTTTTGAAAAGTGCCCCCTTTTCCTCACACCCGGCTCTACATAGCTATGTGCCCCGTTTTATGATGTCACAAAGTGACCCCCCCGACAGGGGGGTCTGAAACCTTGCGATAAAGGAGCACACGTCCCGCCCTATGCGAACCCTACCCACTACCCTAAGAATGGGCGCCATAGGAGCATAGGAAAGGCAAATTCACTTTTGAAAAGTGCCCCCTTTTCCTCACACCCGGCTCTACATAGCTATGTGCCCCGTTTTATGATGTCACAAAGTGATACCCCCGACAGGGGGGGTCTGAAACCCTGCGATGCAGGAGCTCAGGTCCCGCCCTATGCGAACCCTACCCACTACCCTAAGAATGGGCGCCATAGGAGCATGAGAAAGGCAAATTCACTTTTGAAAAGTGCCCCCTTTTCCTCACACCCGGCTCTACATAGCTATATGCTCCGTTTTATGATGTCATACAGTGATACCCCCGACAGGGGGGGTCTGAAACCCTGCGATGCAGGAGCTCACGTCCCGCCCTATGCGAACCCTACCCACTACCCTAAGAATGGGCGCCATAGGAGCATAAGAAAGGCAAATTCACTTTTGAAAAGTGCCCCCTTTTCCTCACACCCGGCTCTACATACCTATGTGCTCCGTTTTATGATGTCACACAGTGATCCCCTCGAAAGGGTGGGGTCTGAAAACCCTATCTAAAAGGCGTATGCATGGCCTCACGTGCTTTGCGCTACACATCAAAACAACACTTTGCCATCTCCCCCAAGGCCCACATAGGCCAAAGAAAGTGAAGAGAAGTGAATTACCTTTTTAAAACTTCACCGCTTGCTCCTCATCCGAGTTGCATAGCTCCCTTGAGGAAGGAGCTTCGAAACCCTATTTTGTGCAATGCACACGCCAACTCAATGTACACGCGTGTATAACAAACAAACATCCGCCCTAGGGCTTCAATACGCCACGGGACCTAAAAGAGGAGTGCAATACCTTTCCAAAACAGTTTCATTTGCTCGGTTCCGAGCTCTATAGCTCCCTCGAAGAAATATCTAAGATGACCAATTATCTGCAATGCACAAGCCAGCCACAAACCGTGGTTAGAATAGCTCACAAACATCCGCCCTAGGGCTCACATACGCAAGTTAAACGGAAAGGGGGCACTCTTAGCTGCCGAAAACTTTTTGATTTGCTCGGTTCCGACATCTGTAGCTCATGCTATGAAATATTAAAGATGCCCTAGGAACAGCGGATCCTGCGGCTGCTCAATGTTCATGCGTGAATAACAAACAAACATCCGCCCTAGGGCTCCAATACGCCACGGGACCTAAAAGAGGAGTGCAATACCTTTCCAAAACAGTTTCATTTGCTCGGTTCCGAGCTCTATAGCTCCCTCGAAGAAATATCTAAGATGGCCAATTATCTGCAATGCACAAGCCAGCCACAAACCGTGGTTAGAATAACTCACAAACATCCGCCCTAGGGCTAACGTACGCAAGTTAAACTGAAAGGGGGCACTCTTAGCTGCCGAAAACTTTTTGATTTGCTCGGTTCCGACATCTGTAGCTCATGCTATGAAATATTAAAGATGCCCTAGGAACAGCGGATCCTGCGGCTGCTCAATGTTCACGCGTGAATAACAAACAAACATCCGCCCTAGGGCTCCAATACGCCACGGGACCTAAAGGAGGAGTGCAATACCTTTCCAAAACAGTTTCATTTGCTCGGTTCCGAGCTCTATAGCTCCCTCGAAGAAATATCTAAGATGGCCAATTATCTGCAATGCACAAGCCAGCCACAAACCGTGGTTAGAATAACTCACAAACATCCGCCCTAGGGCTAACGTACGCAAGTTAAACTGAAAGGGGGCACTCTTAGCTGCCGAAAACTTTTCGAATTGTACGGTTCCGACATCTGTAGCTCATGCTATGAAACATCAAAGATGCCCAAGGAACAGCGGAGCCTGCGCCTGCTCTACGTTCACACGTGAATAACAAACAAACATCCGCCCTAGGTCCAACATAGAACACGGAAACCAAAAGAGGAGTGCAATACCTTTCCAAATCAGTTTCATTTGCTCGGTTCCGAGCGCCATAGCTCATGCAACGAACTAGCGAAGATGACGTTCACGTGAATTAAGTATCGCAATCTTCGAGAAGCCTACGCGCTTAAGCTGACGTCCTTGAGGTTGCAGTGAGGCCTCGCCGCATAAAACAAAAGTTACTGATATTATTAACAAAATATTCAACTCTCAGACCATAAACATATCGGCATCATGAGCCAGTCGGGAGCGAAATACGTTGTTGAGCTGCCGACTGCCGAGGTCCGTAAGAAAAAGGTAGACATTTATCGTCTAAATTCTGGCTTTTGACGAGAAAGACCAGAGTTTAGACGAGCTCCACAATCATCAAGTAACGCAGCCCTCGAATCGAATCGCGGGTAGCCGCGCGAAGCGCGGCTCGTCTAAACTCTGGGGACGAGAGTATATTGCGCCCCATGCGATAGCATCAAAATTGTCACAAGAAGTGCAAGACTACCGTACACGTTGGGACACGGAAAGGGCAACAAACCAGCCAGACCTTCTTGAGTCTACTGTGACTACATTTTTAGAGATACTATTAATTTAATTGGCGTTTCAGCGTACTGCAGAAAAAGAATCGAATTTATCAAGACACCTCAGTGATACACCTTTACTTTTTCAAATAGTTTAGTGCGATGTTACAAACAGTTCGTGGAAATCTTGACGCCAGTAGCTCCGGCTGGCATTCATTGGCTGCTAGCTGCAGCAGATCAGCTCATGTGACGAGGGCTCCGTGTTTTGCAAACATGAAGGTGATCAGCCTGAACGCAGGGCATGGCAAGGTGAGCATCGATGTTATTCTCGCCGAGAGAACTGAAGTATTCACCGCGTTAAAGTGTTTTCTGAGCCGTGTTTCTCAACGGGGCGGACAGGCCTTGCGGCTCCAGAGTAAGACGTATAGTTATGCTGCGAAGCTAGGCTCGAAGGGAAGCCGCGACCTCACGCCTGCCCGAGCATTAACGCTAGATAGTCCGATACCACTCAGTCCTGATGATGAAGCGACCACCTCCGAAGTAACTGCAGACCCGCTGATGCAGGTAAAGTTCCTTCAGCTTTCTTTTCACTGTTTTTCACTTTGGAAATGTTCGAGCCTTATGGTGAGCGTATTTCTGTTTCAGATTCACTCCCTTGAAGAATTTCACGCTATTGTGGCAAGTAACCCTGACAAGCTCGTCCTTCTGGACTGCGCAAAGAAGCTATGCGGACCCTGTGAGGTAAGCGGCCCCAAGTTCTCCGCGCATATTGCCAGAATCCTTGTTACTCGCCGAACATGCAGGAGGGTATCTCGCTCTTCCCCTCATCCCCCACTGCAATAACTTACCGACCGTGCCAACGTTATGTTCTGCAGTTGATTTTGCCGGTTCTTCGGAAGATGGCCCGGAGATACTGCGATGTCACATTCCTAAAAGTGGATATTGAAGAAAACGACAGCACGAAGGTATACGTCCCACAGAATATCCGTGAGCTGTGGACCAGACTCTCTTTCAGTTCCTCACTCTCGAATCGATAGTGTGCCTCCTCTAGAAACTTGTGGAATTAAGCAAGGGGCAAGGGCTAGCTCGACTGCATGACATATATTGGCGAAATTGATGCGGCCCTGAAAACTTCATTGGGCCCCAAGTATAGTTAGGTTATCTTCGAAGCTGTGTGGTTTGGGAACTGGGCACTGAGCTGAAGTTATCGTTGCCTACCCATCGGTTGGTTTACATTCTGGAACTTGTGTACACATAGACCTCGCGTAAACGTTGCCCCCATGACGGGATACCCGTGCTAATTTTACTTAAGGATCCAAATGCATGTACATATTGTCTTACATCTTGGTACAAGATCACTGGTGCTACTTAGGTTGTTCTGTCCAGCATCTTATTTCCCAGTTGTTGGTCTTCGGTTTATTGGATCAGTCCACTTTCTTCGGCTAGTTTTCAGTATGCGCGTGCCCCTTCTTTCAGCGTAAGCCTCGCTTGGCGTAATAGATTGCGTTAGACAGTGGACTTTAGAGCTGGCCACAGGAGCACGCGGGTGGAACAGTTTTTCCTAACGTCGTCGTGTGCTGGTGTATGGGTTGTTGTAACAGACTCTAGCAACAAATCTGGGCGTGAGAGCCTTACCCTCCATGTACATATTCCGAGGAGAGCAGTTGGTAGCTTCTTGCCGGTGCGCGCTCTGGTTCCTTAGATGTGCAGGCCATGCCTGCCTTCTAGTCGAGCATTGAAATGTTGGTTTTGTGTGGTGTGCTCGTAACATATGATGCGATCTGAGTTGTGGGAGTACTGATGTGCAGAGGAGCCCGGGAGCAAGCGTTGACGAACCAGCTAATAGAGAACCTACGACCAGGCGAGGCGGGCTACATGCTTCCTTGTTTCAGAAGGTCGAAATTGAGAAGACGGTGCTAGAGGAACATGGTGCCAGATGCCCTGCAAAAGTGGCATAGAGAGATCCCTCTACAAAATAGAACCCGTGTATGTTACGAGATAGTAGTTTTGAACTGTGCAAAACACGAATCGCGGTAAGGGATACTTGAGCTGTAGAAATATGCAGATACCATGTAGATATACATGACAGCAAAAAAATCGGTGGTTTAAGTGAAGCACATGGAGAGTAAGCGAGGAACAATATAAAGACAAGATACTTCAAAGAACTTTGAAGTCTTGATTTACACCGACTAATCACTGGTTGATCTGGCTGCACCTATTGCATATTCTAGGAGTTCGATTTGAGGAATTCACGAAGATGGATAACGGCATTTTTAGTTTTTTGGATTTGCTTCATCTGTTCCGATATGTCCTTATGGTTGAATGATATTTAACTAGTACATATAGTACACTCTTAAATAAACAGCATATTGATAACTTTTGTTATCAAGTTATTGATGGAAACGGAGATATATATATGATAATGTAACATATATATATCACGGTCCCCGAACGAACGAAGCTGGACAGCGGAGGTCCCAGAGGTCACAACAAACTAAGATGAGATAATAAAATACTTAGGTTGTTTTATTATCGCAGAGCGAAACGAACACACGGACAGGCAAGATGCAAGTGACACCACAGGGCGAGGGGTGACACAGGAAGAGACAGTCACCCCCAATGTATGGGGGGGCAAAAGTCTGTCTCCCCGTGACACCACCTCACCCCGAAGGCGTGAGGTGCCACGACGCAAGCTGGCCAAGGCGGTCCTAACATCCTACGGCTGGCCATAAAGGCAAAACCCAAACAAAGCAAGCATCATGCGAGACCCAAAGGGGCCTTTTTCAACCCAGCTAGCACGGCTACGCCAACGCTGGTCTCAAGATGCATGCTCTAGGGGCTTACGCCCATGCACGTGCTGCGGGGATGTCTACTCCCGCAGGCCCACAAAGGCTACTAGGCTCCAGTGTGCGAGGGTGGATGGCGGCGGAATCCTTGATCGTGGATGGAGTCGAGCGCCGCTGGGATGTCGTCAACCAATGCCCACGCGGTGCAGCGCCATGATGCATGGCACCACCAGAGCGAGTGCGGGGACGAGGACACCCAAAGGGGGGCGAAGGTGGAAAATGCGGCGTGTTCCTACTAAGCTGCACACGAGTGCGAAAGCAGAGAGGCGGAGAATCGGCGGGATGGGTTTCGTAGCACCACCACACGCCACCACGCAGGCAGTGGCCAAGGGGCAAGCAGGGTGGAGGGGAGAGTGGAGGCCGCTGCGGACGCAACTCGGTGTGGTCAGAGTTCTCGTCATTGGCGAAGGCGATGGACTCGCGATGTTGGTGTCTGGCGCACAAGCACCACCAGACACCACCATACCATAGCCAGGGGTAAGATGATGTCGACGCAGCCGGAGATATGCCACCACTGAACGCATAGCGGCCATACGCGCATGCTGACATGCGGTGGACATGGGTGCAGACCGCAGGCTGCAGAATTCTGCGAGTGAAAGATAGGGTTTCAAGGCGAAACTCCAACTTTTCGTAAAATTGACAATTTCAAGTGATGAAAAGGTCAAATTGGGGTAGATTTTGACGCTGAAAACGGCGGTCGCGTCAAAAACGTCGTGCGGTAAGCCAATTTTGCTGCAGTTGAGGTGCTGCTGGCCAGAGTGTAAAGCAGGATTACGTGATACGTCGTTCGCGACACCGAACACGTGTCGAAAAAAAAAATGAAGAAGCGAATGCCGCTCAAAGCCCGCCGTAGAAGTCAAGCATGTGGTGAATTCTACTCGAACAAGATGTGGCTTGACGCGCTCAAGGTCGTCGTCAAAGCAAAACGTCGCTGATGTCGCGATGTCGTCGTTGGACGTGCAGATGCCGCACGCGAAGTCCGGGAACTGGTTCCGTTCCGGGGAGACGACCGGTGCTTCTGGAGACACGCGGAGTCAGATGCGTCGGTGAGCAATGCGCTCAGCCGGGTGTGAGTAGCTTGTTCCGCTACGATAACCGCTGGTTCCGCGGGATCAAAGTAAGATGAAAGCTGAAACCACCACTGAACAGTGGTGAGGCCATAACCTGATGGAAACGGAGATATATATATGATAATGTAACTTATATATATCACGGTCCCCGAACGAACGAAGCTGGATGTCCACTACCCGGTGGTACATGGGGATGTACCCAAGAGGGTCTGGGTACATAGGGATGTACCCAAGCTAAATCGATGGTATGGGGGCATAAATTTAACGGTTTGTCGTTACGAATCATCAATATAGCTAGCCAACATCATCATGAACACGGGAATATGCCGTCACAAGCATCCTGGTAGGATATATATCATGTCAAGTGCATTCAAACCCATGCAAATCGCAACTTGGCTCCCAAAAACATTTTTCTAATTGTTTTTTACCACGGTTTGTTGCGACTCGCCTTTTCCACAGTCTCGCATATCTTAGGGGGGGGGATTCTTCACAAAGTGGAATACTTTTTAAGGTTTGTTACACCACAATATCTTAATTAATTTATTCTCGTCATGTTCGGCGTACCCTAGATCCCCAAGCTTAACTGCTTACTTGCCGCACGGCACGAGGTACCGTATCGGGTGTGGGGACGAGTCGGCGCGAGCGGTTGAAGGTGACCTGTGATATCGATTATTATTACCAAAAATATTTGTCAGCTCATTCTTTGGCAATCGTATTTGCAATAACATGCATTGCACAGATAAATATGTCTTCGTTTAATAGATCGATGGGTGGGAGTCATCACATATGTCCGCGCGCATTTTTTTAGGCGAAATCTAAAATCTGACACTGTTTTATGATGAGAAGTCTTGGTGATGAAGTATGATAACTTGTGGGGTATGGTACCACCCCATAATAAAATAAGTGCTTTGAGGGGTCTATGTTAATGCCCTAATGAAACATCGACCAAATATGCAATTTTCATGTGCATAACCATGCATACAAATCGATGTACCCAAGCGATGTACCCAAGAATTTGGAACTTAAGAATTTCGCCTTTTCTGGGAAATCGCCTAGGCAACCGCCCCCAAAAACCCATGTCTATGACATGAATACCGCCAATCATATGGTTCATACCCAAGATTGGTGTGTTATTGACAACCTATATTGACCATATGGACACTTGAAATGTTTCGAACTCGCCATGGCGTGCGGAACAAAGAGTGGCTTGGGTACATCGTGATGTACCCAAGACCGGGTAGTGGACATGGACAGCGGAGGTCCCAGAGGTCACAACAAACTAAGATGAGATAATAAAATATTTAGGTTGTTTTATTATCGCAGAGCGAAACGAACACACGGACAGGCAAGATGCAAGTGACACCACAGGGCGAGGGGTGACACAGGAAGAGACAGTCACCCCCAATGTATGGGGGGGCAAAAGTCTGTCTCCCCGTGAGTTATCAACTTTTGTAAAAAATTCGCCATGACCCGTTCACACTTTGTAGTAAAGTCTAGGTATTAGCTGAGGAGGAATGTTATTAGCCTTGAAATAAGCAAAGTAGGTCTGAACACAAGATGTTTACAAATTCATATCCTACTGGGAAAGCAGAATTATAAGAAAATTACAGATGACATTAACCTGGAAAGTAGAGTTACGCAAGGCAAAATATCAATAATAGAGGGCTCTTTGCTTGCAAGCGAAGAGTAATAATTGTCGAATTCTACTATCCTATAACTAAGCAGTTCCTGAATTTGAGGTTTACCAGAACCGATAAAAGTTGTCCGTGACGGGCTAAAGAAGGACGCAGTGCAGACGCAGTGCAGGGGATGTTTTAAATTCCTCCACGCAGATCCAATATTGTACAACGGACGCTCTAGGTTAAGATCCTGGCGGCAATATCCTAAGTGGCTGGGCGCGCGACTGCCAAGATCCCGGAGTCGCGTGTCTTCCTCCCGCCGCACCTGGATGATGAACGATATTTTGTCAGTCGGGGATCGAGAAACAACCAGCGCAAAGATTTCGGCCAGAGGAAAAGCGGAACCGAACCTACACTTGGTGAGGTAGCATGGCCAATGATGACCGGGGTTATTCCCGCCAGGGTAAGCCCCCAGACGCGATGCTACCTCTAAAAACGTGGCAAGGATCGTGTGTCATGGAATTTGGAATCGGCCAATGGGGTTACGACGCACGATAGCGCCCCTGGTAAGGGCCGTCATTGTTACGTTTGTCGCGAGCGTAACAAGTAATCATCATGAAAGTGTCACTTGACGCTGTGTAAAATTCTCCGTTAGCGCTACAGGTCCTGGACAGGTTTTATGTGTGACAAGAACGCATGTCCAAACCAGAAAAGCGCAGAAAATGCACACACTATTTCAAAATATCAAAACAAGGAGGAGCAGTCAGTCTTGGAAGGTGTTGTGTCTGTGAAGTAACAAAAAGGAAACGTTTCAACAGAATTTTGCAAAGCACGGGCACTCAAACTATACTTCGAAGAACAGATCGCATGAGACTAGCGCCGAGAAAGCAAGAAACAGGGTATCCTATGAAGATAGTGCAACTAAAATAAAACCAAAGTAAAACAAAACGCTGCTCGTATCCTTTAAAAGTCACACACGCAGGTTTTGGCTGTCAAGATTCGCGAAGTGAGCAGAGGGTGTTTACAATTTACAATCTATATTTTTGAAGAAGCGGAAGAATCATGGTCCAACCAGTCAAATTTCTGAAAGCAAGTTATCGTATCGATCATCGACCGACTACGTACGCTTTTGATTGGTTAATGTAAATTGTAAAACAGTTGCCGATTCCCATGTAAGATCTCATTGTGTTGTTACCAACTTACCATCGTGTAAGATTTTTCATGGAGAGACAGACTTTCGCCCCCCCCATAAACTGGGGGTGACTGTCTCTTCCTGTGTCACCCCTCGCCCTGTGGTGTCACTTGCATCTTGCCAGCCGACCGATAATAAAACACCCAAGTTATTTTGTTATCTCATCTTTTTGACTGCGAAACCCGTGTGCGTCACTGCACAGCTTTCTTTGCCTGCGTGCATATATATATTCATTATATATATATTTCACACTTTCTTTCA
>LGRX02018424.1:0-14321 GCA_001247695.2 Cymbomonas tetramitiformis | reverse complement strand
GCAGCAGCAAGTGGCTGCCAGTGCCGAGGTTAAAGAGAAACTCGCCGCAGAATTGTCAGGTCTCCAGGCAGGGTCACCTCCAAAGGATGACAAGATCGCCGATGCACAGGCCCGATCAGAGGTCAGTGATGCGGAGACTGATTACGACTCCCACTTCACCCAACAGGCTGAATACGAGGAGGATGAGCAGGACTGCCCTGCTGGGGGTGGGCTGGAAGGTGGTCATGGTGTTGGCATCGATCACGCACCGAGTCTCCAGGCCAGCGCCGCTGTCGCCTTGGGCAGCACTCAGCAGATGCAGGGCTTCCAGGTCAAGACGCCGGAGGAGTTCGACAGGGCCGCTCAGGTGCCTAGAGCCGTTCCTCCCGACGTACTCAGCAGGAAGGTCCACCTGTTGGCATCCAATCTTCGCAGCTCCGTGCGCGCCTGCTCGCAGATTGCTGCCATCCTGATATCCCAGAACGCCATCGACCTCCCGATGGGGGAAGGACATCGAGAACCTTTTGGCGCTGGAGGAGCTCATGGGCAAGGATCCGAATGATGCAACCGAACAGCCCACCGAGGTCAATGAGCATGAGCTGGAGGACACGCACGCCACAGCGACGCAAGGAGTAAGAAGGGAAGCAGATGGTTCAGGACACTGTGCAACCGAGGAGGTGCCATTGGACGAGATGCCCAACGGTGTGGTCGACAGCGCCGCCGCTCGATGTGCAGCCGCTGCCTGCTTGGACGATCTGGGGGTGGTTGACTTCAGTGACCATGGACATGTACGAGCTGGCACCATCAAGAACTCCGCCTACGACGCACTGAGGGCGAAGATGACGCAGCACCTGACCGACGAGCAGGTGTTATTGATGGCTCAGGTGCAGCCCATCTGCAAGTTGCGGAATGCTACTCTGTATGAGGGGCTGGCGCTGGTGTCATCTGGTGGTGAGCTTATGCTATACCGGGCGATCCTCATGGACACCGGCGCCAACTGTAACATCATCTCTATCTCTGTTGTAAGGCGGCTGGGTCTCACAATTTATGAAGCCAGCACCGGCGCCAAGGTCACCAGATGTGACAACAGTCCCACGAAGTTCACCCATTACTGCTACGTGGACGTCATTTTGGCTGCGGGCACGCCGCACATGACGCTTCACCGGTTGTATGCCTTCGTGACCTTCGAGGCCGAGAACTCCTGGGACCTGTTGATAGGCACTGGGCCGTTGAAGAACTCCCTGATGATTGACATCAAGTTGGGAAGTTGCGTGGCCGTGTCGCATGCGCCGAAGATTTTGGGCATGGATGCTCAGGTGGTTCTTCCGCTGGTCGACATGACAACACCCAAGCATCCTCACCAGCCCAGGAGGATGGACCCAGTGGTATGTTTGCAATCGGAGATCTTCGGGCATGAGACGGAGTGCGAATGGCTGGGGTGCCCACCCCTGAGCACGAGGGAGGAGAGGTTTGCTGCCTCTGGGATTCGGTCTGAGCACATCCTTGACGGCTATGAGTCGCCGGTGGGGTCACCACTGCCTTCGTCAGGGCCATCTGCTGCGCCCCCTAGACCCCGAGTCGCCACACGCGCAGAGGTCGAGGCGATGTCTCGCGTTCACACATGTTCGCTTGAAGGAGGTCGAAGGAGCCACCTGGCGTCACTGGCGCCCGTCGAGCTGGCAGTGTCGGAGCGCATGCTTGCGCAACTTTACGCAGCACCAAACCCCTGGGTGGGTGGGCGCACGAAGTGGGTCACCGATGGCCAGTTGACTGGGGTTCGTCCGCCTCTGGACGTTCGTCTTGACCACAACTGGGCGGATCAGAGACTGTACCTGGACCGGCACCATGTTGCGCGTCTTTGCCGCATCCTTCAAGATCTCCCTGAGGACATACCAGCCAAACCTTCCCGGGAGCATGTCTGCGTGGAGTTCGTCCGCTGCCTCGAGCAGAAGTGGGTGATGGTGGAACAGCTGATGCCCCCTAACTGGCTGTATGTGGACCAGAAGTTGGATCACGATGAGGATAATGACTGTTGGGTGCTCAAGGGGAGCTGTATGACACACGTGCCATCCCCTGCCAACAAGCAAGACGTCGTCAAGCCCAGGGAGGAAGGCAGAGCACTCGATAGCCTCAACTCAATCCAGCGACTGCAGCGCACGCTCCAGGAGCTGTTTACGTACCCCAGTGGTGAGGTCGCTGGCACCCTCATGTGGGACCTGAAGGAGCGTGTCCTCTGTGTACAACCGAGTGCAGCCACGCAGCACCTCGAGCTGATGCGCTGCACGCTGGATCATGCGCGAGTGTACAACAGTGAGGAGTTGCTGAATGAGCTTCAGCTCCCTCATTGGTACGAGAGCGCTGGTGTCTGGACGTACCAGCTGCTCAGGTACCTTCGCCCGGTGGACATGGAGTCCCTCTCGACTGGCATCCTCCAACAATACGATCTATATGGCAGCGTAGCGCCACCTCTGGAGCTCATCTCTCTGGGTTCGAGCACCAAGTACTACCCGGTGGGGGATGGTCTTGGGGGAACTGGTAGGGTGTTCTCCCAGAATGCCGCGGCTCAGGAGTACGTGCGCTTGGGGGAAATGAGGAAAATGCTCAAGGCATCCAACACCAGGCAGCAGGGCCAAGATGCACTCAATGCAGATGCGGAGCGTAGGCCACCACCGCCCAACAACTTGGCCAGCTTCAGGCTCACAAAGCGAGCCCCTGCGCAGCCACCTGCTCCTGCCGCGGGAGCAGGACCATCCCGGGCTGTCGCAGGGCCATCTCGCGCCAGGTCTAGCAGCCACTCGCCACCTCGCTCGTCGCAGATTGCACGACCGTCTCAAGCTGTCGCGGGGCCGTCTCGGGCCAGGTCCAGTGACCATTCGCCACCGCGCTTCGCGCACATCGCGTACGCTCGTACTCCGTCGCCTTCATCCAGCGGCCATGGGACCGAGGATTTGGTGTCGTCAGATCCTGACAGCAGCCCTCCTCGTGGGAGGTCGCCCTCTGCATCGCCTGCCATGACCAATGTTGGCTCGTGGGCGAACTCTGTCCGTGTTCCGCGTGACTCCCCATCAATCTCTTCGGGGGGCCCACCTCCTACGCCTCCGAGTCCGCCGCGAGCAGGTCCCCTGCCTCGGGCTCCTGGGAGAGTGCCTCCATCTCCAGCAGAGTCAGATTACGACGCTACACGAATGGCCACAGCATCCGATAGTTCGGTGTGCCAATTCCTGTCCGTGGAGGAGGTGGAAGCCTTGAAGGATCGCCGCAACCTCACTGTCTTTATGATACGGTTTGGCATAACGGTATATGATCGGTGCAGGCGCCGGCGCGTCATGTACCAGCTTGGCGTGTGCAACAAGGAGCGGGGTCTCAGGATGCGGAGGCATCCGGGCATCACCAGCAAAGTTGAGACGAAGCATAACAAGACCATCGCGTGCGGGAACAATGGCTGGCGTCTCCCTCTTGGGGGACAGACTACGTCTTCAGGCCTCCTGGAGGCCATGATTTCAGCCTGGGCTGATTTGTCGCACCGTGACGCAGGGCACAGGTTGCCGGGGGGTCATGCGCGGAACGTCTTCTTTGCGCTGTGTCGCTACGTGGAGATTGGGGCGGCGCACGTGCTGCGCTGCATGGCGCACCCGAATGCCACGCCCGTGTACTACGTCTTCCTGGAGGACGAGCGGTGTCTTTCTTGGCATGCTGAGTTCACGAATGAGTATTTCGAGCGGGACGACCGGAAGTTCACTTGCTTGCAATGGGGGACCAGGGATTCGGCCGCGCCATGGTTGATGCCAGCCCTGGGGGCCTTGGAGGCGCTGCGTCTTCCGCCGCCGCCGCCGCCACCGCCCGCCCGTCAGGCTCGCGTGGCCGAGAGACCCGAGCACATGGATACGGCCTCGCGAAGGAATGTGCACGAGGTTCGAGACCCCCCTGCACGTCAACAGCCGGGCGCGGGCGGTGCTGCACGCTCGTCTGCCCCTTCTGTCGATCGCCATGGGGCTGCTACCCATGTCGTTCATGCACCAAGGGCGTCCAGGATACCAGCCGGTCTCACGTCGCGGTGTCCTCCTTCTCCAGCTGCTTCGATATGCAGCGCAGAGACGCAGGCGTTTGAACGCCATACGGACGAACAGCGTGAGGCGCAGAGGCAGGCGCATTTTCAGCAGGGCTCCCCGGGCGCAGCGGGCGGGTGGCCCTGGTGAACGACCAACGCTGTGGCCGTGGGCCGCCTGCACGGGCGGTCCACTTGCGGCCAGGTGTCCTGCGAGCGTGTATCACGTTTGCAGGCAGTGCAGTGGTTTGGTGGTGGTTGGGACGCGGTCCCGTTCCCATGGTCGCCATGTGGGCGATGTGGGAGGCAGTAGCTTGGCACCTGTCATGGTGCCCCTTTCAAGTCTGGTGGAGGCGTTTCGTGGCCTCGTTTTTGCACCAGCTGCCCGTATGGTGGTCGACTGCTCGACGTTATCCCCTTCGTGCATCTTACGGCGTCTGGGTCTTATGGGCTCTCGCCTGCGTTTGGTACGTTGGGCTCCTTATCTTGCGCGCCGCAGGCATCTGTGCTGGCATGCACCGTGTGCGTGCGGGGGATTGGATGGTGATGCCCCTTCGGATGGTGGTCGCTTCCTTGGCGTGCTGGTCACGGTGTGCGATCGTCCTCCTCTTCATGGTCCTCGCCTGGCTTTGGGTTTGTGCCGACATCTACGCTGAAGACGTGGCGTGCCACGGCTCCTGTCGCGTGCGTTGCCCGCTGGACGCTGGTCACATTCAACATGGCCGTGGATGGACTGTTCCGACCCTGCGCTTGTCCCAAGTCTTCTTGTTGGGCCGCGTGCACCTGCCCGCTTTGCCCGCCAGATTGGACAAGCCTCGCTTCGCGGCGCGCTGGGCGCAGCTCCGACACAATCTCCGCCTTCACCGCGTCGCACAAGCCACCTACATGGCGCTTGTCCTTGCAGTCGTGATCTTCGCTGCTGCTGGTGGGAGTACTCGCTTGGCGCACGGGGGGTGGAGAGTCATGGCGTGCTTCTTCGCTTCGCACTCGCCGGTAGCCGCAGCGCATTTCAACCGAATTTGGCGTTTTTTTCTGCTTTTGTGCGGAATCTTGTGGGTCGCTGGCAAGATGACCGAGTGTGCGCCTACTTATGGTGTCACGTCACCCACACGCAGCGCCTGGGGTTCGTCCCCCTGCACTTCTTGGGAGGCTCAGCAATCCTCAAGGCAATGGGAGCCTGGCTGGGTGGCCAATGTCGCGGAGCAGGATGAGGTCTTGCCGTACACCGTGCTGGACGAGCTTCAACCTCTGGGTGACACCACAGTGACCAAGGACGAGGCAGCGTGGCTCGACACTGAGCTCAATGCCACGTTTGGAGGACATCCTGACTTCAAGGAGGAACACTGGGAGGAAATGCGGAATGTTCTTCGCAGGTGCAAGACCACCTTTGCCAACAGTCCTCACGATCTGAAAGGCTACAAGGGTAAAGCGGAGCACAACATGTTCACCATTCCTTTCGTAGACGAATCCAAGGCCGCCTACCAGAGACCCAGGAAGTACAGTCCGGGCGAGCAGGAAATCATTGATATTCATTGCAAGGAACTTTTGGAGTATGGCTTCATAGAGCCAGCAGCCAAGCATTGCAGGCATGCGAGCAACGTGGTCGTAGCTGGCAAGAAGGATCACGAGACTGGCCTGTGGACCCAGACGAGGTTCTGCGTGGACCTCAGGGGTGTCAATCGACACTCCCTCAAAGACAATACGCTGCCGCACCGACCAGAGGAGCTCTACCAGAAGGTGGCGAAGGCTAAGTTCAAGACCACGCTGGACGCTACCAAAGCTTTCCACCAGATTCCCATGGCCACGGAAGAGGACAGGAGCAAGACGGCGTTTTGGTGGAAGAATCAGTTGTACCAATACACCTCGATGCCGTTTGGTGCAGCTGGAGCTACTTCTGCATTCGTAAGAATCATGGATTACGAATTACGGCACTTGCAGCATTGCACGGTGGCGTACGTCGATGACGTAGTGGTCTGTACGGATTCCACGCCTGAGCAGCATTTGAAGGACGTTGAGGACGTACTTCGCACCTTGGGGGACGCTGGCATCCGTTTGCATGCAGGCAAGAGCACCTTTGGTGCAGCCACGGTGGACTTTCTGGGCTATCGCATTGGTCACAACTCCATTGGCGCGCAAGAAGCCAAATGCAAGGCCATCCAGGAGCTTCCAAGCCCTCAGGACAAGACTGGGCTCCGCTCGATCTTGGGCATGATGAACTACTATAAGGGCTTGGTGGGTGAGCCAGGGGGGCCAAATTACTCTGAGATGGCCCGCCCTCTCAATGACCTGCTCAAGAAGGAGGTCACTGACATCAAGGCAGCCTGGGGGAAGGAGCAAGACCGAGCACTTCAAGAACTTAAGGATGCTCTCTGTTCTGGGAGGTGCCTGAGGCCTATCGATTACGACAGACCCCTCATATTGTACACCGATTGGAGCACCTATGGCATTGGCGCAGTGCTGGGCCAGAAGGACGATGATGGAAAGGAGTACATTTGTATGGCAATCAGCCGATCTCTGAGTAAAACGGAGAGACAGTACGCCAGCTTCAAAGGGGAGATGCTCGCAGTGGTATGGGCAGTGCGCACACTGAGGCAGTACTTGCATGGAGTCCACTTCACTTTGGTGACCGACCACTCACCGCTCACCACCCTGATGGAGAAGGCCGATCTCCAAGGGCAACACCTACGCTGGGCAATCAGTTTGCAGGAGTTCGACTTCACTGTGAAGTATCGTCCAGGCGCCAAGAACAGCAACGCTGACGTGCCGTCTCGCTACCCACTGCCATCCACGACGGATGAGACTGGAGCGAGGCATGAAAGGGAGAAGGTGACTGCGTTACACGCAGGCGTGGGGGAAGTTCACGCGAAGGACTTCGGTGACCACTTGTGCTTTATGTTGGCTGGGGATACCTTCCCAGGGGAAGAGGCCACGCCAGAGGTGCAGGTTGCCAACTATTGCAGGATGGCTGCCATGGAGCAGCTGGGCACAGGACCAGTGCATCGTTTGTTCGATTTGCACTACCACGAGGAATTAGAATGCAATCATGGGGACATGTTCGACACTGACTTGCCCGAGCTGGTGACCGACTCTGGAAGGTTAGCCAGAGCAGCTTGGAAGGCGTTGAGCCTGGTTAGGCCGACGCGAGGTACGCACGGCGAGGGAAGCCCTGCTGTGTACAGTAATGAGTACTTTGAAGGAGAGCGCATCCTGAAACCCGAGAAGGTCGACACCAGGGTGCTGGGCAGCCGATTCTTCTCGCAAGCTCGGCAGGAAGGCGTGGTGTGCTACGAGCCATGTGGAGGCCTATGTGCTGGCTGGGCTAGAAATGTTGCTCCGCAGCGGGATGAAGGTGGATCGCTACCTGTATCAGGACATATCCCCAAGCAGTCGGACAGTTGCCAGAGCCAGGTGCACGGCATTGCTAAGACGATACCCTGACCTCATCTCGCCCCGTGCAATAGAGTTTGGGGCTCTACCCCAAGATCTGCGCGAGACCACCAGCGCCAACTTCATACGAGCAGGAGCTCTTCAAGGACGCCAGTGGGTCATGGTATGTGGGTTCCCATGTCAGGATCTCTCCCCTGCTGGAACACTCACAGGCCTGGATGGCAGGCACAGCAAATTATTTTATGAAGTGGTCAGGCTTCTGTCCACACTCCAGCAGCTGCAGCGGCAGAGGCCTCCAGGCTATATCCTGGAAAATGTTTCTCCGTTGTCACACAGACCTGGAACCAAGATCAGGGACGAGGTGTTCCCGTACATTGCCAGCGTCATTGGTAGACCAGTGTCCTTTGATGCAGCACAAGCAGGCGCTTACGCACATCGATTGCGAGCGTATTGGAGCAACTTGTTCCAGAGCCACCAGTTTCGCTCCGTCATGAGCAAGGTGGTGAGACCAGAAGGACGGATCGTATCGTCAATCATATGCAAGGGCTGGCATCCCAGGCCAGTGATAAGGACAGACCGCGCGCCTCACTACGTGGTGAACGTGGTGGGAGAACCATTGAGGGCGCTACCCACCATCATGGCGACGCAAGGGTCAAGAGCGTTCAGAAGAGCGAGGATGGGCACCGTGGTGCGCAACCAGGACGGCGAAGACACCGAGGAAGAATCTCGAGAAGTGAACCTCGAAGAGAAGACGCGAGCCATGGGCTACAGCGCAAGTGAGCTACGCATGGCCGATGGCCTGAACGACGTAGAATTGGCAAGCATTCTGGGCCTGGCCATGGATCGCAGGGCAATGGAGCTGCTGATGGCAGTCGCAGAAGCAAGCAGGAAGGGGCTCCCTCACAGCAAGGAATCCCCAGAGGCGGAGAATTCCCCAGGACAGCCCATCGCTGTAGACAACAACTGGGCAGACCACGAGAGGTCGGACCTTCAGCAGAGGCAAGCTTTGCTGGCGGAATGGGTTGAGAATTCGAACGCATACACCCAGCAGGTGGCGAAGACTATGACCCATCGCGACTGGGAGGAGAAGCTGCGGATAATGTGCTCGCAAGGGCAGAAAGGCGCAGAAGGAATTGGAGCCCAGCGACAGAAGGCTGGAACCAAGAAGAAGAAGAAGAACGAGTGGCAGCTCTACACCATGGCGCAGTATCGTCAGAGGCATGAGAACCACTTCGTGAAGGAGGGCGCAACCCCAGCAGCGCGCGTGGATGTGCCTGCCTGGAGTCCGCCTGCCAAAGAGTCAGAGATGAGGCTCCCCAGGTTGGCGTGTACCACCAGATTCGAGGACCTGATGGCCAGCGTGGCTGAGCAGCAGTCAGACCGTGACAAGCATCGAGACGTACACGATGATGCATGGTGCCTTAGATGGTTGAAGTCCAATGGTAGAGTGAGGTTGCCAGAAGAGGAAGTTCGCCGAGTAAGGAGGCGAGCAGCACGACATCGATGGGACGAGGCCACGGACGAGATCTACATGGTCACCATGTCAGGCAAGGAGGTGAGAATACCTAAGCCTGCTGACCGTCTCGCGTTGGTAAAGGAATACCACTCTAGAACTGGACATTGGGGCATAAGACGTACGCAACATCTTTTGTGGCAGCGCCATTGGTGGGCCGATCTGAAGAAAGACGTGGAGGCTGTGGTCACCCAGTGTGAGACCTGTCAGCGTGTGAAGACTCATTATGCGAGAGAGGAGGCATGTTTATCCCCCCTTGAGATCGTGTCGTTCATGTATCGCTGGTCGCTGGATTTGGCATGGCCTTCGAGGAGAGAGACCAAGTCTGGCAACAACCGAGTGCTCATCATGACCGAGCACTATACCAGGTTCATAATCTGCGTGCCCATTCCTGATAAGGAGGCGAGCACCATCGCAGCGGCATTCCGCAGCCATGTACTGGCTGTGTTTGGTGCGCCGGCAGAATGCTTGGTGGATGGAGGAAAGGAGTTTGAAGGCGAGTTCAAGCAGCTATGCAGAGACTGTCTGATCGACCGGCGGGTCACCTCGCCAGACTCACCAGAAGGCAATGGGCTGACCGAGAGGGTGGTACGCACTATGAAGTTCTGCTTTAAGAAGCTTGCCTTGGAGAAGGGTCTCGACTATGAGTGGGATGAGCAGCTCTGGTCACTAGTGCTGAGCTATAATGCAGCGCGCCAGGAGTCCACGGGGGTTGCGCCGTTCACCATGTTGTTCGCTCAAGAGGCAGTAGTGCCTCCTGATTTGAAACGGGCGCCCAGCATGGATTTTGGTGCTGAGGTCGAAGATGAGAAGGATGCCAGAGTCAAGGACCTCCACCAGAGAGCACAGGTGGTGAGGCGATTGATGGTACACGCTGGTTGCAGCCTGGAGGTCGCACAGCATCGTGATACATTACATTATGAAGGGAGAAGGGGTGGGGGCTATGAGCCTAGTCCACACCAGTTTAAGGTGGGCGATTTCGTCTACATCAGGCAGAAGCCTCGCAGCGGCATGGAAGTCGCGACCAAATCTGCCATTCTGAAGCTGGTCAAGATACAGCGAGATGGTGTGGTGGTGCTTGAGGACGCCACCAAGTTAAGAGAGAAGAGCACCGTGCAGAGCATCGCGCCATGTCACCTACAGGTGAAGGATCAGTATGACTGCAGTGCAGCCGTTCCCAGTAAGCACCTAGCATGTGAAGTTTGCAGGAAGACCGATGGGGAGGCAGAGATGCTGTTGTGCGACGCATGCAACAGGGGGTACCACTTGTGGTGTCTGACCCCAGCACTGGATGGAGTACCAGAAGGCGAGTGGCTATGCCCCAGGTGCTCAGGCACGGGGATGCAAGCCGCCAATGCTGAGGTGCAGACCCAGAAAGACGAGAGCTCTGGTGCCCTAGAGGACAGACTGGGCATGAAGGAGCAGCAATTGAATGAGAAGCTGTCGGCGGAGATGCGCCTGTTGCCAGCAGACGTGGGTCCTCGTCGGGTGGTGAAGGGAAACAAGTTTCAGCCTTGGCATGCCATTTCATCAAGGGAGATGCTGTTGAAGGAGGAGGACATGTTCTTGGGCATGCCAGATCAGATTGATTGGGGAAGACAGGACAAGCTCTCTGAGGCTGTGCAGATCTTCATGCCAGGGCATTGGAATGAGGGGCATCGCACGGTGCTGAGCAAGAAATATCGGGAAAAGAAGGCCATGGCAAGGCATCTGAGGGATGCACCTCTTATGCCTGCGTTGGCCGAAGAAGAAGTTGAAAGACGAGGAGAGCTGAGACACATGACTAAGGCTCAGGTGAGAGAAGCTAGCGCGCTGCAGTGGGGGCTTGAACTGGTTATCACAGTGCCCTCTGAGGTGAGGCGTTTGGCGACAGAGGTGGACTGGAAGTCCGTCGATGGCGTGTGGGACCCGTGGGCAGGCACTGGGGTCATCAGTGAGGTGATGGTAGAGCAATGGCCGCAGTTGAGATTCATGAACAATGACTGGAACTCTCAGTTGGGTTGGTCTGAGGCGCATGACGCACTTCAGCCGGGTAACTATCGCATATGGAAGGAGAAGTATGGTGTCTGTGACGCAGTGGTGACTTCGCCTTGGTTCGCAGCGCTGGATATCGCGTTTCCGTTGGCAGTAATGGCCAGTCGTGTGGTGGCATGTGTCCACGTTCCATCTTACTATTTAACAGACATGACCGAGAGCAGGGCTGCGTACTTCAGACGATTGAGTCAGACAGGACGCTTGCATGTGATTGGGCATCTGGAACATGGACCTATTGGCCGCAGGTGTATGTGGGTCTTGGTGTTCAAGAATCCGCTGGTCAGAGCCAGAATGTTACAAGGCGGAGAAGGTGAAGGCATTGGTATGTTCACTTTCAGTTTGGGCAAGTTCATGGCAGATGGTGATACGACCCAGTATGCTGAGCAAGCCCACATTTGAGTCTGTGCTACTGCACGCAGCAGCTACAGATGGGGGATGTTGGAATCTGGGCTTGCATGTAAGAGTTCAGCGTTCGATAACAGGGTATCAGAATTTTAAAAAATTTGTAGCTCTACGATCTTATGCTGTGTTGAGAATTGCTCGATCAGTTACCGGCACCAGTGGATATTAATGATGCTTATGATCAGTCGCGAGTGTTAAGTTCGTTCGATTCCGAGATTGTACCATCATATGCACGCGTTTGCGACAGCTGTAACAAACGCCGGCTTTTCATGGTACCGCGCCGGGTTTGTTCAGCTGGTGACACGCATGACAGTGGTGACAGCATGACAGGCTTTACGAAGATGACCATCTGTGAGATGCAGACTTGTCAGAGAAGATATGGTCACCATCAAGTGACCAGGGAATGATAAGACGAAGATGGCAGTGACTCCTTTGCCGCCGACGTGTCAGTCAGAATGCGGTGAACGGTAACATTGTTAGAGCTGGCAAGGAATAATGACTTTCTATTGGCCAGATGAAGATTTAAGGGCTAGAACCCGTTACAGTTTTGGGAAATGTGACAGGGCATTGAGATATAAGTAGACTCTGACCGAAGGTCAGGCTAGTGGACTCATTATTGTTTTGCCTTCGCAAGTACTAGGTGGCTGTTCGCGTGCCAGTGCTAGAGTGCTAAGACAGTTCTGCTCACAGCTTTTGTACACAATAATTCGTATTTTGTGATATAATATCAATTTTGACGGATACATTTTACTGCTGTTTTCATACTTTTTCATGTTGGAATCTGGGCTTGCATGTAAGAGTTCAGCGTTCGATAACAGGGTATCAGAATTTTAAAAATTTTGTAGCTCTACGATCTTATGCTGTGTTGAGAATTGCTCGATCAGTTACCGGCACCAGTGGATATTAATGATGCTTATGATCAGTCGCGAGTGTTAAGTTCGTTCGATTCCAAGATTGTACCATCATATGCACGCGTTTGCGACAATGATATTACTTTCGTTCCAATGTTTGTTGACCGTTAACACGTATGGCAATGTGCAGAGTATCGTCGGGGATCAGGTGTGGACGACTCTCACTCCATCACAAAGGCATCCCCTTCAATCAGCAAGAGTGGAGTGCACCACCTTGGAGCACTCTACATACAAGGTGCCTGCCTAAATTCTTTTCACATGCAAGCACAAGCACTGTGTACCTCTTTGAGTTGACTTGTCCAATCGTTTTGGACCTCGTGCTTTTTAGGTGTCGCCATTCCCGCGCATGCAAGACTTGGGCATAGCCCCTATCTCTCGCGACATAATTTCCCGCCACCTACGCGACTTCCTAGCGAGCTAGCGTCTACTAGCACCTATCGCCGCCGAGAGTTGCAGGAAGTCGTTGCTAAGGAGGCAACGGCCATTGACGTCACCTACTATGCTGGACCAATTGTGGGTGCGAAGGGCATCGCCACGCAGACCGTGGAGACCGGGGAAGTATGCAATGCACTCCGTGTTCCTAGTGAGGCTATCGATCATAAGGTGCCCATGTTACAAGCATGCGCACGACGGACTGGTTGGGGACCTATGTTTGCCTTCTATGATACCGCCCCTGCAAAGCGAGATGAGATAATACAACATAGTGGGGCTTCTGAGGTAAATGTTCCTCCATCCACTTTTCAGCTTTTTTTCATTCTTCTATCAATCTATGTAGTAGTATCCACGATGTCGCCGTGCGCGTGCGTGGACATATTGTGTGCAGGTTGCCCCAGATTTGTTCCATGACCAGAAGAACATCCTCAGCAAGCTTAACAATTCCGACAAGAGATTCAAGTGGGCTTCTTACCTCATCAAGATTGCCTACCAACACCGGGAAAGGGGCTCCGAGATGTTGGTGGATGCCGCTTTGAAAGAGGGCAAGCTCTCAGGTATAGAAACCTTGCTTGTTTGTTGCATCCACTATTCACAAAATTTTGCCTTTCACTGTGCATGCATAGACCACAAGTTGTTGCCGCAATGGGAGTCACTACACCTCGGATAGAATGCAAGTTTCCTCAGAGCACTTCACCTCTGTAAAAGTGCAGCATTGCTTAGAGCACTACACCTACCTTTGTCCGAGGGAAGGATCACTGTGAGCAGTGCACCTCTCTCTATTTATGATTCCTTTCTCGTGTGGGCATGTGATACAAGGCTTGCTACCTTTTGCACTCTGGGCGGGATTTCAGGAAAGTGGAAGTTGTTCGGGAAAAGTTGGCCACAAGGCTACCAGTTCCAAGCTTCCGAGATCGATGAGTTCAATAAAGTGCAGTTTGATCCAATCAGTGGAAAGCAAACCACTTTAGGGTTGTACTGGAAGACATTTGATTCCAACATCCCCGAAAAGTGGAACGCGGGTGAGATCATAGCAGCGATGCTAAAGGTACGAACGTAGCGCCTCACCCTTCACCCTTACCCTTGGCGTGCCTGTCAAGACCCCTTCTTTCCCACCCATGCCTTGGCTTGCGCTCCATCTCTGCTAGAAGGTATGATCGCTCTAAGCACTGCACCTCTGCACCATCTACGACATTGCTATGAGAACTGCACTTGTGTCACAATGCATGATCGCTCTAAGTACTACACCTCTGCTAGAATGCATGATTGTTTTGAGCATTGCACCTCTGTCAGTATGCTAGATCGCCAAGAGCACTGCACCTCTGCACCATCTCCAACATTACCGTGAGCACGGCACCTGTGTCACAATGCATGATTGCTATAAGTACTGCACCTATGTAAGAGTGCATGATTGCTCAGAGCACTGCACCTCCATTAGAGTGCAGGATGGCTTTGCTTAGAGCACGGCACCTGTGTCCGAGTGCATGATTGCTCTGAGCAGGACCTTAGTCACAGTCCAAGATGGCTTTGCTTAGAGCACTGCATCTCCTGCTCTCTTGCTCCCCAGTCACACCTGCATCTGCCCCCCCTGCTCTCTTGCTCCCCAGTCACACCTGCA
>LGRX02018423.1:0-13449 GCA_001247695.2 Cymbomonas tetramitiformis | reverse complement strand
TCCAAACCAACCCACCCCCTATGCGTGTGTGCGCACCCTTCACTTCAACCCACCCCCTACGCATGCGTGTGCGCGCCCTCGAGCTCAACCCACCCCCTATGCGTGCGCACCCTCCACCAACCCACCCCCTCTATGCGTGTGCGCACCCTTCAGCTCAACCCACCCCCTATGCGTGTGCGCGCCCTCGAGCTCAACCCACCCCCTATGCGTGTGCGCACCCCCCACCGCTCATTCTTTGGTTGATCTGGAGGGTGCAGATGAGCAAGGGGGGCCATTCTTTGGTAAAAAGAAACATACCTTTGTAGAAGAGACAGATGATGGAAACTCGAAACGTAATTTTCCTACATGGACCACACAAGAACGAAAAGGTTAGAACTCCAAGCCTAAAGAAAAGGAAAGATCGGACGTCCAAACAAAGAGGGTGAAAAGAAGATAGAAAGCACACCTTTATTGTGTGGCATCCCGGGTTTTCACCGAGACCTCAAGCTTGAGCTTTTTCTTCAAGCCCTGAATAAAAGTTCAATGCCTTAACAAGTTGTTGAGGGCCTTAACAAACAGCTCAAGGATCATTCTTTGGTAAAAAGAAACATACCTTTGTAGAAGAGATAGATGATGGAAACTCGAAACGTAATTTTCCTACATGGAGCACGCAAGAACGAAAAGGTTAGAACTCCAAGCCTAAAGAAAATGAAAGATCGGACGTCCAAACAAAGAGGGTGAAAAGAAGATAGAAAGCACACCTTTATTGTATGGCATCCCGGGTTTTAACCGAGACCTCCAAACCGCAGTTTGGCGCTCTGTTTGAGCTAATGCCACGTTCGCAATGCAAACTGAAAAAAACTGTCGTCAAAAAGATAGGGTTGCGAAGAGATCACCCATCTCTTCGAAAAGTTAACCAAAGGAAGTGATGAAAATACTTACATGGGGTAGTTTTCCGCGAGGAAAACGCTCGTGAAGTCAAAATAGTCGTGAAAATAGCGGTTTTCCCGCTATCGAAGGGTCTGAAAACCTGCGAATCTTTCAAAAAGGAGAAGGTAAGTAAACGAGTGTCGTTGAACACTCTTCTATTGTGTGGCATCCCGGGTTTTAACCGAGACCTCCAAACAGCAGTTTGGCGCTCTGTTTGAGCTAATGCCACGTTCGCAATGCAAACTGAAAAAAACTGTCGTCAAAAAGATAGGGTTGCGAAGAGATCTCCCATCTCCTCGAAAGTTAACCAAATGAAGTGATGAAAATACTTAAATGGGGTAGATTTCCGCGAGGAAGACGCCGGTAAAGTCCAAACCGCCGTCAGAATAGCAGTTTTACCGCTATCGAAGGGTCTGCCGATCTGTGAATTTGTGAACAAGAGAAACTTCGAGTGCAAACGCGTATGATTAAGCGTAGCTAGAAAATTGTCATGTTACCATACAATATAACGGAAATAAAATACAAATCAACTGTTAGAAGATCGTAGTGCACCATCTCGTCGAAACTTCCCAAAGCCAAAGAGCGTTCCAAGCGCTAGCGTAAAACTCTTCTAGAGTGGCCCACAACAAGGCGTGGACATTCTGAAACAAAATATTGTTACCAAATAAAATAAAATACTGCGCTAGAGCTGCTTTAAAATGCCCCAAAGGGGTTCTTTCACCGCTTACTTGAAGCGCGGTCAAGTCCGAAGTGTTTCGAAAATTCAGGGGGCGCTCCACTATAAAGTTGATTTATATATTTTCAAGAGAAAATCTTGTGATGGTTGTATAATTTCTGCACACTGCCTCTGCCCCCTGAACTTTTCATCGTAAGTCTCCCACCAACTGCCGGAACTACTGGCTATAGTAGTGTGTATGACTGTCACCCGAACCCGAACCCTAACTGTTTATGCCCGTTATATCGGGTTAACTTATCAACTTTATTACATTCTGAGAAAACTTATCACTGAGTGAATATATCCCGAGTCCTAGGGGTATATCCAACAGGTTTGGCCCCACGCACTCTTTGTTTAGACACTGCGTAGTTTGGCCATGTCAGGCTAAACACCGACGCTTGAGATGGAGTGAGGGGCTCCTCTAGAGGCGCGGCGGAGCGGTATGGCCTAGTTACGCGGCTGGTTGATTGGACTTACGGAGAGCTCGGGCTCGTGGCTGCTTGATTTTCCCGTACTACGCGTTGGTAGACGTTGGAATTTTGGTCGGATCCGACACCAAGTTCCTTGGCCGCGTTGTTAGATCCACATGCACGTTTGGGGAATCTTTTACGCCGCAGCTTTCCTTCGCTTTTCCTCGACAACCGCCTCACGACTTTTGGCCGCCGCTCCTTCCGCACCTCGCCCCATTTACCTTCACTTCGTCTCTATAGTCTTCTACATCATGGTTGCGACTAGATTGACCTCAAGTATGGTGTCTCGCCGACGCTCGCTAGCTACAATTTTCGACTCCGCTGCCGCACGTAATTCCGTCACGCCGGCTACGCCGGCGCCCGCTGGTGCTCCAGCTGCGAACTCCGCCCAAGCCGTGTTCTTGGCGGGTGTTCGCTCGCTCACGCGTGAGCGCTTCGACGAGAGCGTGGCGAAGCACGTCATCCGGAAATGCTTTCCCGACAAGCATGACCGATTTACGGGTACGGAGTCGAACGCTCAGGTGCTCCTCTCCAAGCTGGTGCCTGCTCTCCGGGAGGCATTCGAGGCCGAGGACGCGCTGTTTGCACCTATGTTCGACTTGGAGGACCCCACGCTGGCCGTACGGCCCGAGGCCAACAAGCTCCTCTTTTCAACTATCGAGCTCATCGTGTCTCCCGCCTCTCCAGCGGGTGACTGGCTCGAGGCGTCTGCGACCTTGCACCCTCTGGACGGCAAGCGGGCCCTGCTGGAGCTCGCAAGGCGTCTGCTGGACTCCGGTGCACCCTTCCAGGGGACATCGGACCTCCTTGGCGTCCGTTTTAAGGCCCACACCGACCCGTCCGAGTCCATCACGGACTTCAACGCGGCCTTACGGTCCGCCAAGAGGCGCAACACCCTCGACGATGACGAGGTGAAGGAGCTCTTCCTCGCCGCGCTGGACCCTGCTTTCTACGCGCCGGTGGTGTCGAGGCTCTTCACCCACCAGCAGCGAGCGGCCGTGGACCTTCTTACCATTCAACAATGGGTCCTCGAGTGCTACGCCCGACACGTGGCAGCCGGTACGCACACTGCCTCGTTCGCCCTGTCCGCAGCGGCCGTGGCCACTGACGGCGACACCTCGCAGCTGTCCGACCTCACGGCCATCATCCTCGACGTGAAGCGGCAGCTGAAGGTCCTCACGGACAAGGTCAACGGGCGGGGTTTTACCCCGCGGGCGGACAAGAACAAGATCGGCAACGGGGGAGGCGGCTCCGGTGTTCGTTTTGCGGCAGGTGACCTCCCGACGGGGGGAAACTGGCCGCAGTCGCAGGTGAGGAAGCGCGTTGCTTTCCACAAAGGCAGCGGCGACTTCGTTCCATTCTGCCAACATTCCACGTGCAAGAAGGACGAGGCCCGCCACTGGCACCGCGACTGCCCGAACGGCGGCAAGCACGGCGCTGGGGGAAGCTTCCACAGCTTCTCCCTCGGTGACATCGAGAACGACTTGCTGGCGGAGCAGTTTCAGACGGCCATGGACGAGCACGACGGCGAGCGGTTCGATGCGCTCTGCCTTCTGGCGGGGGGCAAGCCGGAGATGCTCGACGGCGTTTCGGCGTGTTCCTTCGGGATCGAGCCGGAGCGGGAAGACGGTGCGTTGCAGGAATTCCTGCCCTACTGCCAGCCTGCCACCCACATGGGCGGCTTCACGGTCGGTGGTGTCGAGAGCGGGATCTCGGCTGCCGCTTGCACGCATGTCCGCGAGGACGCACCGCCGGCGCCACCGCCGGCGGCAATCACGCATGTTTGCCCGGACGAGTCGGGGGCGTCCGACGCCGATGACATGATGCCGGTGGACCCCATGCACGCGCACGAGCCCGACCTCTGCTTTGCGGACCGGATCGCGCGGATGGGGGACTCTCGATCACGGCTGAGGGCAAGGACTTGGCGATGCGGTACATGCACGCCGGGTCGGAGACCGACTCTTGCGACGGCGACGCGGACGGGTCTGCAGCTGGGTATGACCCTATTGACGGTGAGGATGCGGTCCCGCAGCCTCTAACATCTCGTCGGGGATGCGGTGCACCGCCTTGGGGGTTTGGCCGCTCTTCGGCGATTGCGGTGATGGTGTGTGCTCTCTTCTGTGTTTGCGCCACCGCGGCGCCAATCTCGGCTGCCACTCTTGGCGAGGCATGTGCACCGGACCACACCGGACTGGAGGTCGGTGGTGCTGCCGAGGCGACCACCAGTGAGCCTGTATTCACTTCTGCGGCACCGGTTGCTATTCCACCGCGCCGGCACGGCCGGCACCGTGCTCGGCAAGGCCTTCACAATGCACCAATCGGGCTTTGCATCCCGGTACCTCCACTCCCGGTCCCGCCCGCTTCACCGCTGTATTGGGATGCACCACCGTCACCGGACTACTCACCGGGACCGACTACTGACGAGGAGGACGGGGAGGATCCCTCGCACGACGATCGAGACCTTTCAGATTTCTTCTGGAGCTCTACGAATGATTCAATCACGGCATCGACATCTTCAATTCACGGCACCATGACTGTGCTGCGGGCCGGCACAGCAGTGCCACCGCCAACTAGTGGCTAGGAAGTTAATCATGCCGCTCCTGCACAGTGAGATTGACCGTAGCTGTATGTGCAGAAGGGTCCGATCACGGACCGGTTTCAGGTTTACAACTCTTGACTGGGAACCGCCCTGCCAGAAAGGACAGGCCTTCCCTTAGAGCCCAATTTCCACCGTTGTAGATGGTGTTTGTTCACAGGTTTCACTTTCGGCTAGCCAGTCACCACACTAGGTGGTGTGCTGGAACAGTCACACCGCTCGCTTTGTGACTCTTCCTATAGTAGTGTGTATGACTGTCACCCGAACCCGAACCCTAACTGTTTATGCCCGTTATATCGGGTTAACTTATCAACTTTATTACATTCTGAGAAAACTTATCACTGAGTGAATATATCCCGAGTCCTAGGGGTATATCCAACAAGTGGTGCCTTCGTGCCTCACTGCATAAATGCGGAGTGTGCACAAAGTGGTTTGAAGCACTGGCATGCTGAATGCCCCAACGGCGGTCCTCAGTCTGCCCACTACTGTGGTGCAGTTGAGGACTATGAGACTGACTGCCTGGCTGTTCGTTTCCAGCGGTTCTATGACGCTGGGGATGAGCACGCCTTCGAGTCGCTCTGCACGATGGAGGGTCGCCCAGAGGTGTGCGAGCTGTCAGCATGTTCTTTTGTGACGGCTGAGCCCACATCTCTGCGGCACTTTCAGGATGCGGCGGCTTCCGCTCAGGATGCGGCGGCTGACGATGACGGCATGGCTCAGTTTGGTCTGGCCACAATCATTCCACTCGGATGCACGGGGCTCGATTCCGCCACCGCCTGCGGTTCGGCATCCCTCTGCACTCGTGGCTGGTGGTGTGCCTGCGGCTCAAGACCCGCCAGTGGTTGTCCCTGGCTCTCTCGGCTTGCCTGGCTCTGTCCCGTCACTCCAGCTTGGCGACTCTGCGCCGGCTCCGCTGTTTGCTGGCATGAGGATTGAGGCTTCTGACATTGGCTCTGAGGTCTCTGGCAATGACCAAGGCTCTGACAATGACTCTGACGGTGGGCAGCGAGTGGATTTTGGCTCCTTCGGCACTCTTGGGCATGGCTCTGACCCTGACCTTGCTGACGGGGGAGCATCGCCAGCAGCAGCTCCGGTGTACCGTCCGCGGGCTCCGCCGAGCTTTCTCCGGTGTGCATTGATGTCTTCGGTGCTTTGCTGTTCTCTACTGGCCAGAGCTACGGCATCTCTGGTTGCCGTGGGCGGTGGTGACAGGGGCCTGGTTGAGCCCGGAGTCACCGTCCGTCGGTTTACTGGGGATCTCTCTGCTTCGATTCCACCACTTGGTGCTGCAGACATCCGTGATTGGCCGCTAGACGATGGAGTTCTCATGCGTGCTTCTTCAATGCTCAAACCGCCGTGGGAGTCTGCTTGTTTAAGTTCTTCTGTTGCTTTACTTTCTGCTGTGGATCCACCTTGCCCACTTGGGCCTGGTGGTGCTCAAATTGACACGGACAGCTTACAATTCACTCCGGGATTCTTCTGTGCTTGCATCCCGACTGCTGAACTCAGCCTTGCTGACCAGCCTCAAAGTGGCTGAGTTTACTTCAGTTATCCTGGCAGCTTGATTAGCTTTAGCCCAGTAGTGGGATGACCGGGTCAAGACCCCGGCACCCAGCTAGAAGTGATCGGTTTCCACCGAAGTGAATGTTAGGTGTTTGTTTCTTATCTCGTGGCTGTATATCCTGTACCTGCTTTGCTAGGTAGTCACACCCACGGGTGGTGTGCTGGACTTCGGGTTTAGGCTTAGGTATTATGGGCTCTGACTAGCCCCTAGCCTGACCCTGCTTCCGTATCGTGTCCGTGACATCCTAGCACTGTACTGTACAGTAGTACAGTACAGTAGTACAGTCTTACTTCACTGTCTGGGTTTCCGAGAGCATAAAGCCTCGGCCAGACACTGTTTATGTGATTATCAGTTTGATGCTCAGCAAGCTTAGCCGGACAGCGTATCTGTCTTCCTCGCATTATGTCCAATCCAGTGAGAAATGTCCCTAAGGGCCCGGTAACAATTTGTATTGCTAGGGTTTAGGGTTTGTGTGCTTGCATTCTCTGAACCCTCACCTTGAAGGAAAGTGTGAAATATATATATAGTGAAATATATATATAGTGAATATATATTAATATATATGCACGCAGGCAAAGAAAGCTGTGTAGTGACACACACGGGTTTCGCAGTCAAAAAGATGATCGAATAAAATACTTAGGTGTTTTATGAGCTGAGAGCTAGGAGCTGAAGAAAGACGTGATAACGCGGTCGGTCGGGTATATATATAAGCAATATATATGCACTACAGTCGGAACACAGCAGGAAGCACAGGCTTTCAGGTGACTAAGATGCATAACATAAAATACTCAGGGTTTTATGCTTGTGCACGGACACACGCAGGTGACTTGTGACACTGCTCGGCGAAGGGGGAAACACAGGAGACACACCCCCACCTTATGGGGGGGGTCAGATCTCTCCCTACGTGACACCACCTCCTCCTGAAGGGGAGAGGTGGCACAAGAAACAATGTTATAAGGCCTGCCGGCCATCCTACATCTGAAAACCTAAGGAGCCTTTTTCAGCTCAGCTAGATCGGCATCCGCCCGCGCTGTTTCCAAATGAAGATAACCAATTGTCAGTGATTGAAGCCTGTTCAGATCTTGGGGAGCCAAATCGGACTCTCGGCCAGAGCAGGCCAGCACTCATCGTCATCGTCGCTGCCGTCAGCAGCAATGGCGAAAGCAGTAGGGTTGAGCGGCTCATCGTCGTCACCAGAAGGGCAATCGTCCAGCTCTGACTCCTCGAGCACGTCCAAGGGGTCAGGGAGGGAGTCCGCCAATGCATGCGGGCGGAATGGGAACGCCGCAGGCTGCTGCGGCTCGCCCACCGCCTGCGGAGAATCAGTAGGCGGGGCAGGTCGCGGCGGAGGCGCCTTAGCAGTAGGGGGGGCGCGCCCCTTCGTGTACGCAGGTGCGCACACCCAGGGGCAGAGGCCGTTGGTGTCGGCATGGGGGTCGGTGAGCCCCCACATCCTGTGGCACACCAAGCACGGACGGCCACTGCCCTCCCAAGCACGATAAGGGCCCCCAGTGTCCTGCCACTCGCCAACCGCCTTCTGGATAGGGCGGGGCTTAAATGCGTAAGCCCTAGCACCACCAGAAGGATGCTTGGTCCATGCGTCACCACCAGAGTCAGGCACAGGAGGCGGGGGAAAGCGGGCAAGGCGGCTCGCGCCCTCACGCTGCCAGACCCGTCGCACGCGAAGAGCGACGGTGTCGAAGGATGGAGCGACGGTGGTGGTGCTGAGGTCTTCAATGATGTGCTGGTAGAGGGGGACCTCGTAGGGGGAAACGTCGGCGGACTTCTCGAGCACCACCAGAAATGTCCAGACGAGGTCCGCGTCGGAGAAGTCAGCGTGGTACACGCGGTGCTCTTCTCCAAGACGTCTGTAGTCGTTGAGGATGGTGTGGGGGTCCTTGCGCTCGTCAATACGCAAGGCACGCATCTTCTCCATGAACTGGCCTCGGTCACCACGCTGCACGCCCTCCACCTCGAAATGAAGACGAAGGAGAAGTGCACGTCCGTCAAAAGGATGGTGTTTGGCGGTGGAGTGGTAGATGTCGAGAGCCGCTCCACGAAGCAAGACGGATAACATGGTGAAGACAATGGAGTTGACGTCGTAATTGTAGGACGCGTAGGCCAACTCCAAGTCGAAGATCTTGGCGGTCTCGATGGAGTCGACGGAGTCGAGCACAGTGACCATGGCAGAACGCAACGCAAGGAAGTCCTCCTTCGCGCCGTCTCCCTCCAGTGTAAATCCAGTAGAGCTCTTGGGTTGATACCCACGAGCCTTCAAGACGGTGATCACGTTCTCAGCGTAGTCGAAGGACTTCGAGAGGGGCTCCGTAAGAACACCACGGGTAGAGGCGCGATACGGAGTGCTGCGTAAATTTTCGGTGTTCTCGAGGAAGTCGACCGGGCGAATTTCTCGATGGGTGGGTTTCTCACGCACCAACCCGCCGTTGGTGCGCAAGATCGGATCCTGCGGGGTCAGGGGCTTCGTGTCGGACGGAAAATCCTCAGGTGCACCACCAGACACTGAGCCACTGGCTGATGCTGCCGGTGAGGGGCGCTTCGGAGTAATCAAACCTCGAAGGACCCCCTTGGGTTTTGTAGTAGATGTAATTCTAGACATGTTGTTGAAATTGTCGGTGCGGTAGTCGGTAAGTTCGACGAGACTCTCGGTGTCGGTAATCGGTGAGGGTAAAATCGGTGATGCGGTTGCGGTAGTCGGTAAAGTTCGACGAGACTCTCGGTAGCCGGTACGTTCGGCGAGACGGAAATTAGCAGCCCAAAAGAAACAGTGCCACCACAGAAGTGGTCAGCCCGTAACCTGAAGAAAGACGTGATAACGCGGTCGGTCGGGTATATATATAAGCAATATATATGCACTACAGTCGGAACACAGCAGGAAGCACAGGCTTTCAGGTGACTAAGATGCATAACATAAAATACTCAGGGGGTTATGCTTGTGCACGGACAGTCACGGTGACACACGCAGGTGACTTGTGACATTGCTCGGCGAAGGGGGAAACACAGGAGACACACCCCCACCTTATGGGGGGGGTCAGATCTCTCCCTACGTGAGGAGCCTAAAACCTGACACCGCAGATCGAGTGGTGACACAAGGGCAGGGTTGCCGACCCCCTGGGAAGAGGGGGGGGCAAAAGTCACTGCTCCCATGACACCTCTTCGTGCGGTGAGGTGGTGTCATGCGGACAATGACTTTTGACCCCCCTTCTACAGGGGTTTCAGTAGCACTGCCCTCGTGTCACCCCTCGATCTGAGGTGTCAGTTTTTGTCTCTCAGCTTCTGCAATAAAACACCTAAGTATTTTATTCGGTTCATCATCTTCGGTTTGACTGTGAATTCCGTCGTGGTTGCCCGGGTTGGACGGCTTTCATCTTCCGTGTAAAATATATACCGTACCTCCTCACTATATATATATATATCACACTTCTCATCATCCTCCTCCGCCCCCCTACGGCCTACGGGTCGTCCTGATCAAGCAGCTCGCCGATTTTCACTGCCAAGACCATAGTCCCAAATCCCACACCAGGACACCTCTAGAAATAAGAAAACGATCGAGGGGAGAGGGGGGGGGAGGGAATACAGTATTACCGGCGCGGGGTGTTGCTGAATAGGCAATACAATATGTACATCGCGGTGCAGCTCTCTGCTCTGAGAAAAACAGCTGGTTTACCGAAGTAAATCACCATTCACGGATCAAGAGTGTTGATGGGCGTGCTGAAAACTGACTGGAGCGTATCACCGTCGGCGTGCCCTTACGCATACCTCTACTAAGTGATACGTTCTGATTTCTCTCAGTGGAAAGGGAAAATGGAATATATTTTTCAGTGAGTTTCCGCCAGACGTTGATTTCGAGTACACCCTGCTACGCACGCACTGGCACAAGACGGATGCTTGCTTGTTATTTCGGCTCAACCTTTGGGCAATATCCCAACGATGTCAGGAGTGTCACACGCCTAAGCAAGCCCGCTAGTGGTGTGTGCCTCACAGTCTTTCATCACACTCTTCGTATTCAAAGCCTAAAGCGTTCGAAACGACCCACCCTTACGCGCTCTCGCTTGTCGAATCGACGCCCGGAGTTGATCAAGCACGGCTGAATCAAATAATCACCGTCCACAACAGAATAATTTGCCGCGATGCAAACTCCGCACGAGGAACTGGTATTTGTGCCTTATGAAACCCAACTCGTTCCTGCACGTTTCATCGCGCGTAGGGACCGTTTCATATGCGATGCTCAACTCGAGGAGGAACCGTGCTATACAAACAACCCCCAGAAAAAACGTAAGACACAAATCTCGGTCAAAGCAGAACTAGAAGCGCGGAAAGTGGTGGCGCACTGTGTGAACCCGGGGCGCATGGAAGCGTTCATACTCCCTTGTGCGCGGATCTGGCTTGAGCCCAACACAAACCCTAAGCGGCGCTGTGCCTACACTTGGGAGCTGCTAGAATACTTAACGGAACATGGCGAAGAGGTGCCTCTTCCCTTTCCCTCCAAATATAGTTTTCTAGCCAGGTTCACGATTCAGTTTTCTGCCCAGCCACAGATTGCTGCATTTTTTTTAGATACATCTAGCAGCTTTTGAATCCAAGCCTGGCGTTTAGTGCCCCCTTCCTGTGCATGAACGCAGATGATTATTCTCATCGTTATCAAAACCATCCATCGACACAAAATCCCTAGCACAGTGCTGCTTAAATCATTGGGGTAGCTGCTGCCTTGCCACCGTGTAGTGACCAGAGCGCCGGAACGACTTCGTGATTCGTCGAAAGTTGTTTACAGGTGATCTGCGGCACCAATACCCAACGCCCTAATCACATCGTGAAGGCGGTGTTAGAGGCGCGGGTGCTGCGTGGATTAGATAACTTCACCGAGCTTCGAAGCGAGCACACGGTCCCACGCGACGCCACGTGGGCCTCTGACACTCAGACCACTTCGACTTTGGGGTGGGGCAATGAGCGAGCTCAAGCTTCAGCTACGGGAAAGACTAAAAACGTCTTGTCAAAGGTTGAAACAAAGCCCTTGAACGCTGGAACCTCGAAGACGAAGGCAGAGTCCCAGCACCGCATGGACTTCTGGTTGTTGGACCCGGACGGAGTACAACACTGGTTGGAGGTGAACCTGTTTCCTATTCTCTAAAGTCTTGTGCTTCGTCCTGATATCGACGAAGATAGCTGAACTTTTCTGGTGAACATAAGGGAGCATTACTCAGAATGGTTCTTCGTCGACACTTGTCGTAGGTCAGACTGGCTCTTCGTCGGCACTTGTCGTAGATCAGACCTGCCTTTTCGTCGGCACTTTTCATGGAATCAGACTGGCTCTTCGTCGGCACTTTTCGTAGGTCAGACTGGCTCTTCGTCGGCACTTGTCGTAGATCAGACTGGCTCTTCGTCGGCACTTGTCGTAGGTCAGACTGGCTTTTCGTCGACTCTGTCGTAGGTCGACTGGCTCTTCGTCGGCACTTGTCGTAGGTCAGACTGGCTCTTCGTCCGGCGCTTGTCGGGTCAGACTGGCTCTTCGTCGGCACTTGTCGTGGTCAGACAGGCTTTTTCGTCGGCCTTGTCGTAGGTCAGCTGGCGTCGCCACTTGTCGTAGGTCAGACTGGCTCTTCGTCGCCACTTGTCGTAGGTCAGACTGGCTCTTCGTCGGCAATAGTGCTAGGCCAGATTGGTTCTTCGTCGGCACTTGTCGCTTCTCGACTACGAAATGTTTAAGTGTCTGCCAAAGAAGGCCTTGCCGAAATGGTTAAAGGGGATGGATTTTGTTATGTTGCAGGTGAAGAACTGCCATATGGTGTACGACTGTGGATATGGCTACTTCCCGGATAGCGTGAGCGAGCGAGCCGTGAAGCACCTGAAGAAGTTGACGGCGCTTGTTGCGTCAGGCCACCGCGCAACCGTGCTCTTCGTGGTGCAGCGTGCCGACGTGGTGCACGGTGTACGGCCTTCGGATTTCCATGACCCCACTTTTGCCCGGACCTGTCGCGAAGCAGGTGCAGCGGGCGTGTGCTTTCGTGCCATCAAGGTGAAGTGCTCAGTCAGGGGAAGCGCGGTGCTGGGCGAGCTACCTGTGGATCTTGACCCGTACGACTGCACCCGTGTAGCAGAACAGTGGGAACTCAACCGCGGGCACACTGGGTGGATCCGCAGTGCCTCCGGCCAGCTGGTGGCAAATAACCATTTCGCCCACCACAAGAAGCCAAAGCAAGGGAAGAAGCAGTCGGAAGCAAAAGAGGTCAGCTTACCGAGCGTACCCAATGAGCAAGGCCCAGATTTTGCAGGCGCTGGAAGCAAAGTTGTTGTTCCTATCGACGACTCTGCAGCTGGCAAGCCAAGCAAGTACTTCATCAAGTAGATGCGAGTGGGATTTAAGCTGGTTGCGTGTTCAACTTCACTGGCTGTGATGATATATAGAACGGATATAAGCAACGATCTCTTCTTTGTGTATTTGGTTACGTGAAGCGCCAATGCTCTATCAGTGCATATTTATGCTTCACACGAACCAGTGTGATTACCTATTATATTGTGGGTTTGGGTGAACACCGAAACATGAAATTGCATGCACAGGAGGGATTATCTTGGAGTGAAGTTCGTGGTGTGTTGTGACTTGTAGGTATGATCTCAGCTGCTGGTCTAGGGTAAAGAGTAATAATAGCAAAATGAATGTATTATATTGTATAGGTTAGAAGCAGTTTGGGTCACCGATATGCTTGGCTGCATGATCTAACTCATCGCATTGTTGCTTCGTCATATTTTGTGAGATCCGGCTCTATGTTACACATGCAGTGACAAATTCCAGGTTGATCACAAGTCTTCTAGTTTTCGTTATTTGATACTCATCTCGCTGGCAGGTAATCCGAGTTTCCTTGTATGCCTCAAGTATGTGATTTACAATATGAGCGAGTTTATCAGGAGCGAGGCAAGGCACGTATGCAGGCCTTGCCAAGAGAAGTGTTATTCTAGAACTCTGGTTCACCAGAGTACCATAGTGATACACACAAGAGGTCTAGACTAGGTAGAGTATAAGGTTTCATTTTTTCTCGGAGCAACTTTGACTCATTTCAGGAACATGGGGGACTTTCTTGTATTCCGGGGTAATCCGGAAGTTCCGAAACAAGTAACTTGGGATGCTTTTCCTAGGAATATTGCTTTTTACGCGAGAGCAAGTCTGGCTTGTTTCCAAAACAAG
>LGRX02018422.1:0-27589 GCA_001247695.2 Cymbomonas tetramitiformis | reverse complement strand
TCCAGCGGTGGACTGCGCGGCCTCCAGGAAAAGGTCCAACTGCGACAGCGGCGAGAATCCAAACACTAGCTCAAATGGCGTGAAGCCATTAGATTCACTTCTGGAGTCATTGATCGCGAACTCCACGTTAGTGGTGAACAGGTCCCAGTCTTCCACATTGGCGTCTACGAAGGACCTGAGCATGTCTTCACTAACTCTGTTGCTGTGTTCCGCTTGGCCGTCAGACCGAGGGTTGTACGGCGTGGTGCGAGCCACTTTCACACCCATCAGTCTCATGAGCTCCTGCCAGAAGGCATCTTGAAACCGCGGGTCACGGTCAGAGACAATTTTCATAGGTGCACCATGCAAGCGCCACACCGAGTCAAAGTAGATTCTGGCCACCACAGCTGCAGAGCTGTCGCCGAAGTTCATCGGTATAACGTGGGCCATCTTCGTCAACTTGCACGTGAAGGCCACGAAAGCGTCATTACCTCTCTCTGATACTGGCAGGCCGGTGACGAAGTCCACCGCAACATCTTGCCATGGTCTGTTCGGGATGCTGTGAGGGTTTAGCAACCCATCCGGGTAAGTTCCCCGCGGTCTCACTGATTGGCACACCGCGCAGGATGCAACCCAGGTGCCCACATCCTCTGCAGCACCACGCCAATAAAAGCGTCGCAGCACTCTTTCCAGAGTCTTGTCTCGCCCAGTGTGACCTGAGGACAATGACTCGTGAGCATGACGAATCACTACCTCCCGAAGTGGAGAATCCTCCCCCAGCACCAACTGATATCTCCCTGCTGCGGTTCTCCAAACTACCTCACCCACCAGCCTGAAGTCCTGTAGGCATTGGTGTGGCGCCGCCTTCACCTTCTCTCGCAGCGAACGGAGTGATCCCTCTCGGGTGTACTCCGCTTTCAACGCACGCAGGAACTTCGAGTCCGACTGCTGGGAGATTGTGTCCCTGAAGGCTGCTGCCTCACCCGTCCTTATCACAGCGGGAGCCGTTCGCGGATGTCTCACGCGTGCCGGCTGTGGTTTGGCGGGAGGGGCGTGCACTATCAGAACAGGCCAGCGAAGGTCGAAGGCCTTCCCATCTGGGTTCTCAAAGAACTGATTAGGCTCGCCCTTATCATCGTGAGTAGGGACGACCTCCACGATCTGCATATTGGCCTTCCTGAATAGCTTGCGCCACGCGGGGAGCTTGGACTGGTGATCTGGCAGGACGAATACTGCTGAGGTGTTTTCTGGGTCCGCCTTCCATTCTGCGATGTACTTGTTCAGAATCGCCTCCACAGTAATGTGTTTGGAGTTATATGGAGGGTTACACCAAATCCGAAGGCCCCTCCATTTCTCTGAAAGGCAGTCTGTCCAGAATCTATCCGCCTGTCTGTTGCGGCCGCCAAAGTCACAACAGGCGTCCACATCGAAGGGTCCAAACTTCTCGGCGTACTTCGAGGAGTACTCTGCTCGGACACGCCAATTCTGCGAGTCCTCTGGGAGGGAAGCCTGTCGTTTCTGTGGGTAAAGGACCGGGGATGGAGCTGACTGCTGGGGCGCCTTCTGCGGGGGTGGTGAGCTCGCTGGCACCTTCTCAGTGGGCGCCGCCGATGCGTCAGCTCGTGATGTAGGCGTTCGCGTCTTCGGTGACACCAACTGTGGGGGCGCTGGGGTCGTAGAGGCTTTCCCAGCGCGTGACATACTCCTCGTTATTCTTATCTGAGGTGGAGCTCGGTCAGGGGGTTCGTGTGGAGCTTCTGTCGGCTTCGCGCTATCAGCTTCAGGCCAGTCAGGCATGTCGAAGTCGAGGTGATCCTCCTTCATTCCCTTATAGAGCTTCGGATTAACGAGAGCGATGGTCTCCCCCATGTCCATGGCCTGCTCTGCCACGGAGAGGGTTTCCACTGCTGAGAGCCAACAGTCAACCGTCTGGGCCCAGTGGGGATGAGCCGCGGGTGGTGAGCTGGAGAAGCATTCAGACTCCAGCGTTGCCAGAGGGTCTTTCGGCAGATCTGAGGTAGGGTCGATCACTCCTGCTTCCTTCAACCCTTCGCGAACGTCCTTGTCTTTGAAGTCGGGTCTTCTGGACAGGGCGTCTGGTACCAGCAGTAGTGCCCCCTTGATGTACTCCATTCGCGGGACTCCCACCTCCACCAGATCCATGTACCAGCGTGCCTGTCTGCGGCTGAGCTCTCTGCCAGGTTCCATCAGCCACTCAAGGGGGCGGTGATCACCCTGGATGCGGAAGTTGGTGAAGATGAGGTAATGCCGCCAGGTGACGGTGGTACAATGATGCAGGGCACCTAGTGGCTACTGCCCGGTGGTATGGTACTGTCACAAGTACCAAAATGTATGCTTTATTATGGGCACTAGATGGGGTGTATGAGTCCCATGAAGGTTTTGAAAAATCATTTAGGACCCTTTTGAATTGTTATTGATGCTGAAATGTACTCTCGTGAACTTTAGGTATGTGTATGTGCGGTGTGCTTTTGGGGGGTGTAACGCCATAAAATTAATCAAATTTTCTGGTACTGTCACAAGTACCAAGCGCGCGGTGACTTAAAAGGGCACGCTATGTGGCCACGAGGTGGCATGCATGATGTCAAATTTCATTATTGGGATGTATCCTAAGTGGTCGTCATGCGTTGTGCCATTTGAACGTCTTTAACGCCAGTATTGGGATTCGATAACACCCAAGGGTGTGATAAAATGGCCTCTCAGCATTTTTTGTAGTAATATCGGGAGCGGTTTCGTACTTAAGTTCCATGCGTAGAGTCCAAGTACGGCAACTTCTCATGCATGTAAAGGTCTTGAAAAATCGATATATGGGTTTACTTTTGATGTCATAAACGCTGGTGAGGCGATCCGACGTTATAATATACTTATTTCGTAGCTTTAGTGCCACGACTAGGCTCCAAAATCGACGATAGCCCTCATACTTAAGGAATCTTGAGTTGGACCATTTGGTGGAGATGGGATGTTTAGCATGTCGCAGTTTCAGCGACGGGCAGTATGCCAACTGCCCCATGCTCACATCCATCATTGGCCATGTTATACAGCTTCAATTTGAGCCATCGCTGGGTTGAATAGAATCCCAAGTCTGTTCAAAAAGAAATCCGAAAGTAGCGCCATGATTTCGAAGACAAGTGAGACACCATCGTGTAACACAAAACTCCACCTTGTTGGCAATATGCATCCACTGGGAGGGCTACACGTAACCTATGGACCAATGGGGCCAGTGCCGACAACGGGTCCGGGTCCGACCCGTACCCGTTGAACGGATCGCTAATTTGCTCAGGCTCCGGCCCCATCCGTCACCGACGGATCTTGAAAAATCGCAGGCTCCGTTGAAGTCCGTCTCTGCCGGATCTTTTAGAATCGAGGCTCCGCGTCAATCCGTCTCCGCCGGATTCTGGAAAATCTCAGGCTCCGAGCGCATCCGTACCCGTCGGAGGCGCAAGCTGTTGAGGCCCCGTTGAAATCCGTCTCCGTGAAACTCTGCAATTTGCTGGACCCGTCTCCGTGATCCGTCGGATCGCCGGCGGCCTACACTAGTCACAGCTCGCAGACGAGACGAGAGCAGACGAGAGGCCCAGTGCGCAGTGGCATCGCATTTTATTCATTCTCGCACCCCCAACTTAGACAGTAGCACAATACTGTCTCTCTCTCCCCTAATAGAAATACATCGGTCATACGCAATTTTGGATAATTCATAATAGAGAATAATGCGACGTGCAGTTGCCGTTCCAGGCGCCAATGCACCAAGGCCGGGCGGGGCCACACGAAGTGTACAAAGCTCGCTGGCATGCGAGATAGTTAAGAAGTACCCTGGTCCTCAACAGGTCGAGCTGGCAGTCGAAGTGAACATTCCAGGCAGATGGTTCAATTCAGCAGACATGACAACAGCGGAAAAGAGCCACTTATTTAGGTGTATCGCAGTAGAGAATGCCGAGGTTCGGCAATTTGGCACCGGGCGCAACGCATCGAAGACTGAGGCTTTGCGCTTTCAGGTATGAGTGTTCTATATTCGTTCCGGGGGCATGTCACTGGGGCAGCTCACTGGGGCATGTCTGGATGTCACTGAGGCGTTAAAGGCCACCGGGATCCGTTTGGACCCGTTTCAAGCGGAGCCGGGAAAAAATCAGGCTCCGCCATGGCCCGTCCCCGGCGGAGCCGGAAACAATCAGGCTCCGCCGTGATCCGTCCCCGGCGGAGCCGGGAAAATCCCAGCATCCGTAGTGATCCGTCCCCGTCGGATCTTGAAAAATCGCAGGCTCCGCATTGACCCGTCCCCGGGGATCCTTTGCAGCCTCAGGCTCCGACGGAGACGGATTGGACCCGTTGTCGGCACTGAATGGGGCATAATACAACTCAGTTTGGGTCGTTAAGGTAATGGTATATCATGGATATCACCATCAGGATGGAGGAGGACATCAAAAAAAATTCTAGCGTTTTGGTACTTGTGATAGTACCAGATTCGATTCTGGTACTATGACTAGTACCACTGGGCAGTAGCCACTAGTTCACGCTCGCCGGTGTGGTAATTCTGTTCGGCGGCTGAGAACTGGCGGCTCTCGTATGCTATCACGCGCAGCCCAAGACCATCTCCATTGTCTTGCATCAGTACTCCCCCAAGGGCGATGCCGCTGGCATCCGTCTGCACCACGAAAGGTGCTGTGCCGTCTGCGGCACCCTTAATGTTGGGCAAGGCGAGCACTGGCGCTGATGTGAGGGCCTTCTTCAGCTCCTCGAAGGCCCACTGCTGCATGGGGCCCCACTCCCAGGGTACGTCCGACTTGGTCAACCGGGTGAGGGGCTGGGCGATCTCGGAGAAACAGTGAATGAATCTGCGGTAATACCCCGCCAGGTCCAAGAACTGCCTGACGTGGGTAACCGTCTCCAGCTCGGGCCAGTCCCTCACTGCAGCCACCTTGTCGTGTTGGGGTCTGCAGCCATCCGCGGAGATGCAGTGACCAAGGAACCGCAAGGATTTCTTCAACAGTTGACACTTGGATCTCTTGAGGAAGACGCCCTTCTCCCTGCACGTCAGGAGCAATTGTTTGACGTGTTCGTAGTGCTCTGCAGCGGTGTTGCTGAAGACGACCACGTCATCGATGAAGATCCGGACAAATGGGAGATGGCCCAAAGCCCGCTGCATCCGTCGCTGGTACTGAGACGGCGAATTCTGCAGCCCCTGCGGCATGACCAACCACTCATATGACCCCATCTGGGTGGTGAAGGCGGTCTTCTCGACGTCCCCTGGAGCCATCGGAACTTGCCAGAAGCCATCCACCGCGTCGAATGAAGAGAAGAACTTCGCACCCTGCATCTCGTCGAACATCATCTGGATGTCTGGGAGAGGGTACTTGTCCTTGACTGTCTGGCGGTTGAGAAGCCGGTAGTCGATCACCAGTCGCAGCTCCTTGGGGTTCCCTGGTTTGGGGACCATCAGACAGGGAGCTGCATAAGGGCTGGAGGAGGGTCGGATGTAGCCCTTGGACATCAGGGTCTCGACGCGTTCTCGAAGTTGGCGGAGTTCCTCTGCGGACTTCTTGTAGATGCGCTGGCAGGGCGGCCCCTTCTTGCTCAGCTCAGGGTCCAGGTTAATGTTGGCTTCATCTTGGGGGTCATGTCTGAGTCCATCAATGTTCGGTAGAGCAGTCGTCATCTCCTTCTTGTACTCCTCACCCCAGAAGTCCTGAAACTTGAGGGTCCACTCAGGGCCCACTTCTGCGTCTTCAGTATCCGCAGCGGGTTCGGCGTTCTCATCAGAGTCGATAGCCGTGGCTGCAAAGGCAGAAGTAGTATCATCGGGGGACTTCTCGGCCATCATGAGCCAGGCGGGTTGTATCCCCGGGTCGTCATTGCCGCGCAGCTTCTGCGTCTCCGCGTACACCAGGTACTTCTTCAACTGGGCGGGGTTCAGGAACACCTCATCCACCAATCCCGCACAGGCCGTGCCCTTCGGAGACTTGTCTCCAGATGCTTTCCCAGGAGAACAGCCTGTGATGGTGACGCGATCTCCAATCTTACCACTGCGGGACTTCTTGAGGAAGGAGACGGAGCCATTCCCTTCATAGCCCAGAGTAATAGGAGAGTGGTTGCGCAACCACCTTCCGCCAAGAATAACATCCACCTTTATGCCCAGTGGTAGGATTCGAAGGGCAAGGGCGTTCTCTGTATAGGTGCCCGTGGTGGTGTGCGTGTTAAACTTGGCGTACGCAGTGGCGCCAGTGATCTTCACAGATCCATCCGCCAAGGTGACTCGCATCTCGGAGCCAGCTCGTGTCGTGAGGCCACATCGCTTGGCGCTCTGCTCCGAGATGAAGTTGTCAGAGGCCCCCGAGTCGATCAGCACCTTGACCGTGTGCCCTCTGAGGGTTGCATAGAACACCAGCAGCAGCGGTCCTTCTTCGTCATGTGCCGCTGCGAGGGTACCCTCAATATCGGTCTTCCACTGAACTCCCCCATCTGTGCGTATACTTTTGCACTTAAGGTTGGGGAGGAGGTTGTCCGAGGCCTCGCGGCATTCCTCCAACGTCTGCCTACACGCGGGGTAGAACTCCTCATCCAGCAAGTCAGCATCTTCAGTCGGGTGACTGACGAGGTTGTCCACACTCGCCGTCAACAGGGTACCCGCTGTGGTGCTTTCGCTCGAAGTGGGGCTGACATGAGTGGTGTCGCTGGTGGTAGGGCTCACATGGGTGGTGTCGCTAGTGGTAGGGCTCACGTGGGTGGTGCCGCTGGTGGTAGGGCTTACATGTGTAGTGCCGCTTACTGTGGGGCTCACGTGGGTAGTGCCGCTTGCTGTGGGGCTCACATGGGTAGCAACACTGTTGGTGAGACTGCTATGGGTGAGGGGACCCTCGTCATGCTGAGGGCTGCTAGTGGGGAAGTTGTGGGCGAGTTGGTGGGAGCTCTGATGATCAGTTCTCGCCTCAGGGGTCCCAGCTGCTGCCATCTGCTGGGTGTAGCAGAGCGAATCGACTGAGGGCTCCTCTCCCATAACCTCGGGGTCTTCAGCGATGGGGTGGCTGTCGAGGCGGGGCGGCGCTTCATCTGCTTCGTGCGTTCTGACGGTGGTCATCTGTTGGGTGAAGCAAAGCGAGCTGGATGTAGAGGTTTCCTCTGTCACTACGCAGTCGGATGAACCTTCAAGGTTTCCTCCCGGGGTAGCCGGCGCGTTGTCATGGTGCGAGGATGTCGTCTTTGTCGTGGGCTCGACCAGTGAGGATGATGGAGGGGATGCTCCCAAGGGGCTGGGACCCAGCTTCCTCATCTTGTACTGGTGTACTGCGTGTAGACTGCACCAGGCGCCAGGTAATCCCACGTCTCCCGCTGTCCCGGGTATCGTGCCCACCTCAGTGTCCAAGGTGCAGAGAGAGGTCGAGGATCTCGCTGCTGCTCTTCGTGCGCCCTCCTTTTCCCACAGCCTGCTACCGGGGGAAGAGTCTGGGCTCGAAGTGGCGATCGCCTCCAGCTGCTCGGCGGGCGACAGCTCTCTCCAAGCCGCGTAGAGGTCGGAGGGGCTGGCGCTAGGGGACTCGAGGGCCTGCTGGTGACCGTCGTGTGAGAGGAGGTGCCACAGTGCTATGCGCTGATGGCCCTCTCTACGATCTTGAGGTTCACGGGCAATGCGTACCCTCTCCGCCAGCTGGTTGGCGCGGTTCACGTGCTCCTTCGGCGATCGACTCCCAGAGCGTATGCGGCTACGGGTGCGCTCCCACATCTTATCCACCAGGTCCTTGGCAGCCTCCGGGGATTTGCGCAGGGCTCTGCGAACCTTTTGCATGGCGACTTCGAGGGGGAGAGAATACAGATCTCTCTTCCAGTGCCACGCAGTCAGCCTCTTCCGCGGATCTGCAAGGTTGGACTGATAGTTGGGTAATGGTAGGACAACACGTGGTTGGGGGCGAAGATCGCGGGGCTCTCCACGGTTGCTGCCCATAATGGGGGGTCTGTGCCGGGGAACTCGCCGCCCCCTCCGACCCTCGATTCTTGCCTGTGTGTAAGCAGGGCCGTCATCAAGAGGTAGTGATGGCTCGTCGAAAGAGGCGCTCTCTGCAAGGGGGTGGCTGGTCAGGTCATCCCTCGGCAGCGATGGGGCACCAGCTGAGCAGTAGGTGCGTCGCAAGCGGGTTCCAGAGGTGAAGGCCACGTTCTGAGGATGAGGTCGATGGCCCCAAGGGTCTCTGCGTCCTCGTGCGCGTCGGGGTTCCACTGGCTCTGACCGCTTCTCCAGGGCGGAGAGGGTCTGATCATCAGGGTGTGACCTCACTTCCCCGAAGGGCAGGGTCGGGGACTGGTCGCCGGCCAGTCATTCATCGTCCTCAACCGGGGGAAGACCGTCACCCTCCACAAGCTCGATACCGGCGAGGGCCGCCAGGGTCTGGTAGCTCTGCTCGTCCTCACAGGTAGCAAGTGCCAAGACCTCCTCGGAGAACTCCTCTGGGACGCCATCCACCGAGGAGATGTCCTCCTGCTGCTCGATGGCCCAGACGACGGCGGCCACGAACCCAGGAGAATTTGCCAATCGAGCAGGTGCATTGGCCCTCCACTCCTTGAGCTTGGTCTCATCCGTGCAGTTACGGACGATGTGCTCCGCGGAGCCGCAGGCGAAACACCGGCGGACCTTCGGAGCGTCAGGGCGGGGGAGACCAGGTGGTGGTGGCAATGGGGTAACTGCCGCGGCAGCGGTGGTGGTGGGCCCATTCTCCAGCATGGCGAGTGCTGGACGGTTCGAGGAAGGGGTACGCCTGAAGAAGGGGGTGCGAGGTGAGGGGTTGGCGAAGGAGACAGTGCGGGGAGGACGATCTTGAGTGCGCCTCTGCGCCGCCTCCGTGTCAATGTCATTCTCCACCTCCTCAGCAACCTCCCGTATCTTCAACAGGGCGTTGTGGGTGCCTGGGATATCGTCATTGACGGCCTTCCTCTCCCACTCCTCTGGCTTGGAGACATCCAGGTGGATGGCTCTCAGGCGCCGCATCACCTTGGGTGCATACCTCAACCCTCGGCGGTACGTGGAGAGCATGGACAGGTTGGACATCTCCACGCAATTGGGGACTCTGCCAGCCAGGAAGTTGACGGAGGCCATGCGGGTCTCCAACCGCGAAAAATACTCCGCCGCGGTCTCGTTCGTCGCCTGCCTCAATGCAATGGCCTCTCCGTGTGCGTTCTCCAGGTAGGCCTGCGTTAGAGAGCACACCGCCAGATCGCTGAAGAACACGTCCAGCTCCACGTAGCGCCGGTGCCAAGCCTGGTCAGACCCGAAGGTCCCCGCCGCACGCTCCAAGAATTTCTTCTGCTGGTCCTGAAGAGTGTGCTCCTTAAAGCTCCAAAGGAGGCTCGACACGCTCGCCTGGTACGTCGATACAGATGGCGTACAGCTGGAGTGGTCAGCGCCTCGATCACGATGGCCTCTTGGAATATCTTCCGCACCATGTTGGAGTAGTGCTCCAACTGCGTCAGGAGGCCATCCTTGTCGGCCGATTTAGTGTCGGACGCGGAGCGAGGGAATCTGGTCACACTCTTGATCAGCTTCAGCACCATCTCCTTGGTCTTGTGCTCCAGGCGGACCTCGTCCGGGGATGCTCGCAGATTAGTGCCCTGCGGCAGTCGGACGATGCCTGGTACAAAGGGGGTGGCGCTGGGAGAGAGTACGGGGTTCGCAGCAGCGGCAGAGTGAACGGGGTTTGCGGCAGCGGCAGAGTGAACGGGGTTTGCGGCGGCGGAGTGGGGGAAACGGGCTGGAGGTGGTGGTCCCGGGGCATGCGCGGGCGGGAGCGCAGGCGCGGGATTTGTGGGGACTGCAGTCGAAGTGGGCGGTAATGCAGGGGCTGATGGTGGAGCGGGGAGTGGAAGAGGTGTATGGAAGGGCAGGGGAGTGGATGGTTGTGCGGCCACCACGCTCATGCTTCGGTACCAATCGGAGTTGCTGACTTCCGACCACGCGGCGAGCCCGTCCTGGTCGAAGTTCTGCATCTCCGACTCCCGCGCAGTGGCAGGGATCCACTCCCACACTGGCTGCCCCATGCTCGTAGACCGCACATTGGCTGCGGCTGGGTCCCCCATTGCCATATCCATGACCTCGCGGTCGACCATGAGGACCCAGGTCTCCACACGAGGGTTGGTAAGTGGTAGGGGTGCATGGTGTAGGCGGCCTCCCATACGCGCATATGCAGTCAGCGGCGCTCCCAGCAGGTGCATGATCCTGAACAGGATGGCGTCGCCCTGTACCCCAGCCCGGCGGCGTTCATCCCATGGCAGGGAGACGGTTGCCGCGCCTCGCACCCCCGCTGACTGATGTACCCACAATGACCCACCGTCATGGGTGACGAAGAGAGCCCGAACCTCTGGGTACTGAGGGTAGGAGGGCTCTGGTCCTTGCGCGGGGTCGTCAGGGGGATCTTGAGGTGGATCACTGGGTGGCTACTGCCCAGTGGTACTAGTCATAGTACCAGAATCGAATCTGGTACTATCACAAGTACCAAAACGCTAGAATTTTTTTTGATGTCCTCCTCCATCCTGATGGTGATATCCATGATATACCATTACCTTAACGACCCAAACTGAGTTGTATTATGCCCCATTGGTCCATAGGTTACGTGTAGCCCTCCCGGTGGATGCATATTGCCAACAAGGTGGAGTTTTGTGTTACACAATGGTGTCTCACTTGTCTTCGAAATCATGGCGCTACTTTCGGATTTCTTTTTGAACAGACTTGGGATTCTATTCAACCCAGCGATGGCTCAAATTGAAGCTGTATAACATGGTCAATGATGAATGTGAGCATGGGGCAGTTGGCATACTGCCCGTCGCTGAAACTGCGACATGCTAAACATCCCATCTCCACCAAATGGTCCAACTCAAGATTCTTTAAGTATGAGGGCTATCGTCGATTTTGGAGCCTAGTCGTGGCACTAAAGCTACGAAATAAGTATATTGTAACGTCGGATCGCCTCACCAGCGTTTATGACATCAAAAGTAAACCCATATATCGATTTTTCAAGACCTTTACATGCATGAGAAGTTGCCGTACTTGGACTCTACACATGGAACTTAAGTACGAAACCGCTCCCGATATTACTACAAAAAATGCTGAGAGGCCAATTTATCACACCCTTGGGTGTTATCGAATCCCAATACTGGCGTTAAAGACGTTCAAATGGCACAACGCATGACGACCACTTAGGATACATCCCAATAATGAAATTTGACATCATGCATGCCACCTCGTGGCCACATAGCGTGCCCTTTTAAGTCACCGCGCGCTTGGTACTTGTGACAGTACCAGAAAATTTAATTTATTTTATGGCGTTACACCCCCCAAAAGCACACCGCACATACACATACCTAAAGTTCACGAGAGTACATTTCAGCATCAATAACAATTCAAAAGGGTCCTAAATGATTTTCCAAAACCTTCATGGGACTCATACACCCCATCTAGTGCCCATAATAAAGCATACATTTTGGTACTTGTGACAGTACCATACCACCGGGCAGTAGCCATGGGGGGGCCTGGAGGCGAGTCGCTTGAACTGGGGTCTCTGGGCTCCGAGTCAGGGTTGCCACCGCCGTGCACTACCGTCTCCATCGACTGCCGCCGGCGAGCCACCACCATGTTGAGGGGATTTGGCCGACCTTGAGTGGGAGGTTCGGCGGGAGCGGTTTCAGCGACAATCTGAGACACTGGGGGGGTTACGCTGTCAGCGGCGTCCGTCTCGAGTGGATGGTCCGCCGTCAGGGCCCCCTGTGCGCTGCTCTGAGGGTCGCCTGATGGAGAGGTTCCTGCAGATGTCGTCGCGCCAGGCAGGGCGAGTCCTCTCGAGAGCATCGCGGAGATGTCCAGGGCCTGTACTGCCGCCAGGACTTCCCTGCGAATGTGCTCGCTCCGGCTGCTCGCGTCCGAGTCAGAACCGGACCTGTGGGCGGCCCTCCGCCTGCGCTCAGCCCGTGCCTGCGTGCTTCGGCTGCCTCTGGTCCCCGTGCTGGTGCGGCTGACGTCCGTGCCGGAGTCGGGGTCGGAGTGATCAGGTGCATGGCTTAGACCTGGAAGGTGCCTACCATGCGTCGCAGGGCCCGAGGATACTCTTCGGGAACGCCGGCGCCGGCGGGTCTCTGAGGCTGCTGCCACCGCGGGGAGGTGGCGCACCAAGAGCTGGGTCCCGCCCGGTACGCTCTGCTGAACTCCGCTGTCAGGGGGTGCCTGCAGAGGGTCTGGCAGGGCTGCGGCGCTGATGTTGATGAAGTGCTGCAGCGATGAGAGCTCCGCACCAGGATCATGAGGCGCCGAGGTAGCTGGTATCAGCTGATGGGGCTGCTGTGGTCGATGCTGTGGCTGCTGTTGCGGCTGCTGTTGCTGCTGCTGCTGCTGCTGTTGCTGCTGTAACTGCTGTTGCTGGAACTGCTGCTGCTGTAACTGCTGCTGCATCGGTTCCAGTGGCTGCTGCTGAAGCCACTGCTGTTGTTGCTGCTGGTACGCGAGCCACTGCTGCTGTTGCTGCAGCTGTTGTTGGAATGGTGTGGGATATGAGCCCATGGGGTGGTGGGTTCCCAGTGTGAACGGCACTGGTGACACTCCACCAGCGAGGGGCGCTGATTGGGGCAGTACCCAATTGACACCGTTCCATACAGCCTGTGCGGGGGTGCCATCCGGCATGGTATATGGGCGGGGCACCGCAGTGTAGGGCATGGTGGTGCCTGGATGTGGAAGGGGGTGAGCGGAAGCGTATGCAGTGGGAGATGGGAAGGTGATGGGGGAGAACAGTGGGTGGTGTAACGGCTCTGCGCTGACACCCATGCTGGGAAAGGATTCTGATGTCTGCTGTGACATTCTGACTGCTGAGCTGGTTGAGTTCACAGACTGGGTGTGGCAATAGCCACAGGTGAGCAAAAGTAGTGAGTGATCGCCTTTTTATTTAGTCAGACTCGTCCTCGTCGATGTCACTCTCTGGGGGCGAAGGAGGAGGAGAAGGAGCGGGGCTTCCGGGTGGAGATGGGGGAACGCCTTCGATCACGTGTATTAGGAACGCACCAGGGAGCGCGGGAAAGACTGCTAGGTCTTGAGTGTGCGGGTAGTGGAAGTGGTAGTTCCCCTGGTGGTGCCACACGTAGTCGTGAGCCGCTGGTGGGATCGCCAGTGTGACTCTGTCCAGGCGTTCAGTCGCTGTTCTCCTCTTCGTCGTCAGAGGAAGAAGGGGAAGGAGGGCCGCTCTGCCAGAAAGCGCCTGCTGGTGGGTAGGGAATGGTAGGGAATACCCACTTAATAGGTCCTTGCTTCCACCACGCTCTTCTGTATTTGTCTGGATCTGGGGGTACTGCCATACACCAGCGAACTCAAAATTTGGCCAGGGCTCCGCGACACGATTTTTGAGTGCCTAGGTGCGCGGGCAAGAGTCAAGCAGCAGCGAAAAGAAGGGTGTCAGGTCCAATACAGGGGTCCAGTAAGGTCCCAGACGATATTTATGCTCCGTAGGTCCCAAAATGCTCCAGTCAGGGTACTGCTGGAGGATACCAGAAGGTGCTGAAGAACTGCCAGAAACGTCCAGAAGCTGCTGAAAGCGCTGTTTGGAGGAGCTTTCCCCGCTGCTGATGGCCGTGAGGGCGGTATCAGGGGTTTCTAGGCTGTTCTATGGGGTCTAAGGAAGGGGTTTTTGGTGGTGGGGGCTACTGGGAGAGGTTTTGGGGTAGGTTGGAAACTGGCTAAAACGGCTATTTTGGGCTGTTTTGGGCTGTTTTTCGCCTCTTTAGGGCTCTGGGAGGTGGGCTATGAGGTTTTTCTGGCTACTATAAACCGGGGAAACCCTTTAGGGTGCTTTGTGACGGTTGTTTGTAGCCTGGGGAAGACTTGGAACTTAAGATCGGAAAACCAATCTTGACCAACGAGAGCCTGGTTGGGCCCCCAGTGTTAAGGGGACGTTATGCTGATATTTGGTAACTTTTGGGAGCAGAATACGGGTTCCTTCTTTGAAAAAAAATAGTATTTCTGACGTAAAAATTGCGCAGAGTTTCCCAAAAGTACGGCTCTCCCCCTTCAGTATAACGGAAGTTACAGTGTGGCCGTGGCTGAACGCGCGGAGGTGTTCAGGTAACGCTTATTGATACCAATTGTGCCAGGGGCACTACGACAGATGCTCGGAAATATGTTTTTGATCGAACGTGCAAAGGTACACCATTCGGATTTTATAATATACTGGATCAGGGCCAGATTGAGGTACAAACGATAATTCGGTTCCGAGTTCTGAAGGCTAAACACTTCTCAAGTGCTCCACTTATTCACTCGTCACTCAGGTTGCAGGGTCAACCACTCGAGAGCCGATGTCACACTTCGGCTCAACGTTCAATTCCCGATCCGATCTCATTTCTAATTCCGATTCGTCATTCTCGATTCAGATGCTATATCGACAGACTGACACGATGACTGCCCCACAGTACTGTCATACTACTGTACTGTCATACTGTCATAGTGTCATAGTGTCATAGTGTCATAGTGTCATACTGTCATAGCCCTGACATCTGATATTCGATTTCATTGTCTTTTCAACCCCGATGCGAATCTGACCATTCTTCGAGGGTCTGACTGAGTGCCACGATGACACCCCCCACAGTACTGTCATACTACTATAGTGTCATAGTGTCATAGTGTCATAGTGTCATACTGTCATACCCCGGACATCTGGTATTCATTCTCATCGTGATTTCAAGCCCAATTTCACTGTCATCGTGCCAATCCCAGATTACCCCCGATGACACACATATAGACGCATAGGCATATCGGCTCACGCTGTGCCTCCGGGCACATTAGTCCTATTCTTCGCGAGTTTCTCCGTTTCCAGTAGAGGAACAACCAGAATATCAAACCAAAAGACGTGCAACATGCCTGGCGCACCATTCGGGTTGCTGAAGGGGCTATGGTTTTCGATCCGGAAACAGGCGAACCGTCGGCAGAGGTCAGCATTTACCCCATGCCCCATGCCCCACGGTACACTAGTATTCCCCCATGCCCCATGCTCCATGCCCCATGCCCCATGGCCCATCACATCGCATGCCCCATGCCCCATGCCCCACGGTACAATCAGACCCCCATGCCCCATGCCCCATGCCCCATGCCCCATGCCCCACCACCGCATGCCCATACCCCATGCCCCACCGCCATCAGCATGCCCCATGCATCGCCCGTATGCCCGCCATGCTCCCATGCCCCATGCCCCACCGCACACGGTGGTATGCTCCATGTCCCATACCCCATACCCCATGCCCCATGCCCCATCAAGCTACATCGCATGCCGTGCCCCATGCCCCACCACCGTATGCCCTATGCCCATGCCCCATCGCGCATGCCCCATGCCCCATGCCCCACCGCACATGTGCATGCCCCATGCCCCATGCCCCATGCCCCACCGCACACCGTATGCCCCATGCCCCATACCCCCATGCCCCATGCGACATGCCCCACTGCACACCGTATGCCCATGCCCTATGCCCCAAAGGCCGATCGTTTGCCCCATGCCCCGACCCCCTATTTCCCTTTTACATCTTTTGGTGGCTGCTTTGTCACAGGCCACGCGTGACGACTGCCTCTCGAAGCATGACCTTTGGAATGCTCGCACTTTCGTTGCCAAAGAGTCCTGGATGCTGGATGACGATCCTCTCGTTTCGATTGAGAAATGGGTAGAACCAAACAGTGATTGCATTCTCTATCACCAACGGCCAAAGATTCTGCGGTGCACTGCGACCGGTTGTCGAAGTGCAGCGACACAGGGTCATGTCGGAGGTATATTGCATTACACACTTGCCCATAGCCTGCACGCAACACCTGTTTCCTTACATCGCATTCCTTAGTTATACCTGCATGATGGGCAGTTCATTCACTGTATCATACCGGGTTGGAATAAACCACTGTCATTTTCCTTCACAAGGGTACCTGCGGATAGCAAGTTCTACGACAAGCACAAAACCTTCACCAGCATATGCCTCACAACTGAGCCCCTTGTCACTGTTCCATTCGCTTTGGGTATCATGACCGCTGCGCAGTTGAGCGAGTTGGTACAAAACCCGCAAACCACTCTCATGGACACTACCTTCGGTGTTAACCGGTATGGCTATGAACTGGCAACGATGAGCTTAGTCAACGAGTTTGGCAATGGCTTTCCTTTTGCCCATGCTATTTTGCAGCGAACGGACGCCGCTGAACTATCAAAGTTTCTCCGTGCCGTCCAATCCAGAGTTGCTCCCCGGCTTGGTCGGCCATGGCGACCTACCTTCATAATTGACATGGACGTCGCAGAGGTCAATGCAATCAAAGCAGTGTTTGGTGAAGACTATGCAAAAAAATGGATAATTTACTGTACCTGGCATGTCACTCGCGCCTGTGTGAAGAATGCTTGGGAGAAAATGCCGTCAAATTCCACTCAACGATTCGATCGATCCAATTGTCTTACCGAACTCCTGGATGTGGTGTACACTATCACTGAGAAGGGTGAGCGAGCTATACCATCGCAGTTGCTTACCTCGTGGGTTTCCAAATGGACATCCACCTTCCCCGTTTTTGTGAAGTATATCGACGACAACTACCGCCCTACCATTCATCGATGGGCTCATGCCCTGATGGACTTCGCGCATGCTGATCAATACACCAACAACTTGCTCGAACGCTGGCACCGTACTTTGAAGGAATACTATCACTGGAAGTCTAACAGTCGTCTGGATTGACTCTGTAGCCAACTTTTGTCCCTCTGTGATAACATGTGGACAAGGGTGACATGCCAAAGGCAAGGAGCTTTTGGTAACGCAGAGCACGCCAAAAAGCTCGAGGTGCTTCCTTTATATCCGCACCGTGTTATTGTCATTACGTACCTCCGTTAGCGTGTTGTTAACTTACATGGCGCCACCGCTCTTACAGTTTACCATCATCAAAGCTGCAGAGTTGGCTGGTATTGTGTACGACACGGACTTAACACAAGACCCCGTCCTGTACACCTTTCCCTCAGAAAAAAAGGCGACGCAGGAGACGGACGTGTCAACAGCACAAACTGTCGTGGAGGTTGGACCGGCTGCCTCGGAGTTCTTGGAGACCATCCCGCCTTCAGGCAAGGGGGGCCGCAAAAAGAAGCCACCGGTCCCAGCTCCAGCATGCGAGGTGTCCTTGTTCCTAAAACAGGTGTTTACTCGTCATTGCTAGATAGAATCTGTATGCCCCATTCATGCCACCCACTAAAGTGGCACCATTTTGTCCGTGCAGGTGTCCCAACCGCTGCACCTGGGTTTGGGAACATGCCACATTGCCAAGCAAGGCCGGATGTGTAAGCATATCTTCAAGGTGGCTATTGACAAACAACTGTTCAGTATGAAGGGCACGAGTCCGATTTTCTGCCCGCCGCCTCCAGCGCAGGGTAGATATCTTCCGCGGAGGTGACTCGGCCCGCATTGGGAATTTACTTCGGCCACATTTCGGCCCGTCTCGGCCCGAACCCAGAATTGCCCGCCGCAGGCGCAAAATTTTAATTTTAAGTATGACAATTTGTCAAAAATCGATAAAATTTTGGAAATTTATCGATTTTCCCCTCAATGCGACTCGGCCCATCCGCAACTTTTCCTTCGGCCCGCCTTCGGCCCGGGCCTCCGTGACACGGTCCCGGGCCGGCCAATCCCAGGAAGATATCTTCCCTGCTCCAGCGGCAACGCCCGGTTCCGCCCCAACCCAATCAAATCCCACTCTGCCCATCGACTTGCTACGGTCTCTTCACATAGAGCTCGAAAACCTTTCACAAGCAGCCTTGCTCCACCCCCTAGGTGCTGCAGATCGTAAGCGCCAAGATCTGTTACTCGCGACCTTGGAAACGCTTGAAGAGGCTGTGAACCCCCCCAATGTGGCGGAGGAGGCGGTCGGTGACCCTACGTCCCTGGAGGGGGCGCCTGGTGAGGCCGTCAATTCATTGGCAGAGGAGGCAGTCGGTGACCCTACGTCCCTGGAGGGGGCGCCTGGTGAGGCCGTCGATTCATTGGTGGAAGACGGTCGGGCTTCGGATGCCCCGGAGCTTGGCGAGGAGGAATCCTCGTTCCCTCAAGGCCTGGGGGGGGAAACCCCTGATGTAGCGTTGCGTGTGTCGGGTGAGGCTGCCGTGCACCCATCTCAGCAAGCGGACGCATGCGTGCAACCTCCGCGAGGTCCCGGTGGAGGACGTGCCAGCCTCAGATGCGACCTCTGGTGACGTGCCAGCCTCAGATGCGATTGCTCGGTTCCAATCCGCCATTGCAGACTACAGCCCATCGTCCAAGGCAACATCAATACGTTTTTTTCGAATATCGTGTTGGCCTCGCCGCCACCCAAGCGGTGCACCATGCTCATGTCCGCAAGCGTATCAACTTAGCAATTGCTGCTCCTGCTGCTGATGGTACGGCTTTGGTGAGTAAGGGGGATGGAGGTCATGGCAAGCAAGCAAATAAAAGGAAGATGGACAAGGTGGACTCCGCTGCACTTCGGAAGAATAACAGAAAGCGCAAGACACCGAAGACAACCGGAAGATATAATGCCATCGCGGGACTAAAGGAGCAAGAACTGGCCGAGGCCGCCTCGAGCCAGAAGCCGGAAGACTCCCACGTGGAAGACAATGTTCATATCGTCAATCAACTGAGGGGGGAGCGGCAGGTGAAGAACACCAAGAGAGGTGGGGTGGTTGCTTCCTACTACACGCAATATCAAACTGGCGTCTGTGAATGGGCGACCACCGATGAGCTGCTGGCATACAATACGTGCGTTCAATTGCCCATGCCCCACCCATGCCCCATGCCCCATGCCCCATGCCCCACGCTTACACCGCATGCCCCATGCCCCATGCCCCATGCCCTGCCCTATGCCCCATGCTCCCATCCATGCCCCATGCCACAGCCCCATGCCCCATGCCCCCATACACACCCCATGCCCCATGAAGCACAGCAACGCCTACGTCTGGTTGACTGGCACCGACGCTTCGTCTGACCGTGATGGACGGCGAGCTCTTGTGGACATCATCAAGGGCTGTGTACCGGTGGCGCTACGTGAGTCGCACCAGGAGGAGTACGCCGCGTTGCGTTATCCCGCAGACACTGACCCGCAGCCCATCTTGGCTCGGGAACAGCGTCTGGTGCGGGATAACAAAGCTACGGACTGGACGCCCACCGAGGAGACCAGGAAGCTCTCCCTGTACAACCGGCTAGACCCGGTGTTTTACACCGCGGTCAAGGTGCGGTATCCTCTCGCGGCTGATCTCGCGCATGTCTCCTTGGCGGCTCTCCGCTCCCTTGTGGTAGAGATCTTTCAGGCTTGGGCGCAGACGGAGACGGGGAAGGCGGTTTCGGGCAAGAGCGGCATCTCTGCGCAGCTCTCCAGCACAGAGTACGGCGCTCTCCTCGACAAGATCAACGAGCTCCAGGCCTTGCTGCGGCAGCAGCGCGGGACGGACGCGCCACCGACGCAGCAGCAGCGGCAGCAGCCGCAGCGGCAGCAGCCGCAGCGGCAGCAGCGGCAGCAGCAGCAGCGCGGTGCGCAGCGGGGATTCCGTGTCGGCACGCACCCATTGCCTGCGGTCGGTTTCGACCGTGACGACCAAAAGGCGAATCCCTTTTGCGGAAGGTGCAAGAAGGCGGGGAAAGGTGAGCAGTACCACTTTTACCGCGACTGTCCCTTGGGTGGGCGTCAGCATCCCCCACACTCGGCTGCAGCATTCTGCACTCCCATCGACGAGGAGGACGCGGAGGGGGTGCGGGCTTTGGCCATGTGCGCCCTGTTCCAGCAGGCGGCGGACGATGGGGCGGAGGCCTTTGCCAGTGCGGCCTCCACGTACGGGCCGCCTGCGGTGCTCTGTGCGGGTGCGGTGGGCGGGATCGACGTGTCCGCCTACGGCTTCACGGTAGAGCCGCAGCAGCTTGCTGACGAGCCCGCAGGTGACGACATTCATCAGCGGCTGGACGATCTCGCCGCGGAGGTCCATGCCGCGGCAAACTGCAAGGTGCACTACACCCACGCATCCTTCCCACCGCGGGCGGTTCTCGAGCCGCATGCATCGGCTCTGGTGTGCGGCCCCGCGGCAGCGGGGAACATGCCGGAGGAGCAGGTTCCGGCAGGTGGTGCGGCGGCATTGGCATCCGCCGTGCCGGCCCCTGCTATACCTGTCTCGCAGGAGGAGGATGTGAAGCCTGTGCCGCTTCAATCGGCGCGGGTGACTGCCACGACGGACGGTGAGTTCCCTGGGTTCGTTCAGACTGTCAACCACGCCGCCATCGCGCCGGTTGACCTCACCGGCTACGACACCGACGACTACGAGGACTTTGCCGACGGCAGCTTCCGGCTGAAGCCGCGGGGCTCGCCTCCGTCGGCCAATCATGTGTCCGGGCCACCCGTGGACAACCAGAGAGCCTACGGTTGTGGGAAGCCGCCCTGGGGCTTTCCTGCCACGGTTGGGCCGTGGGGGATTCCTTTCCTCCTTTCCCTCATTCTTTGCATCTCGATCATGGGGGTGGCAGCCGTGCCCGACGCTCAGTCGGCTGCGGGATTGCCTTCGCCTGGTGGTGATCTCGATTGGGAGACTCCGTCAATTTTCTCCACGAATGAATTCGTTGAATCGGTGATCCCGGCTTAGGGTTTCTTTGTGGCTGACAATGTGCCACCGCTTGAGCCGCCTGAGCCCCCTGACCTCTTTCAGGACCTTGCTCAGGCAAATTTGAGTTTCGACATGGCCTTCTTCTACGGTGTGGCTCTACATGGGAGAGGTCCTTTCGGGAACCCTCGTCCCTTCGGGTCGGACTTGAGTGAGGACACTGCCGACTACTTTGGTGCTGTCGATTGACTTCTTGTTCACTCTGGATGCACACCGACATGGTGGTGTGCGGAACTCCGGTGACTTCAACGATATCTTCAATCTGGTTTATGTTTTACTCTGACTCCTTTGTATTCTTCAATCTGACTTGCTCGCACGGTTCTTTTCAGTTGTTTAGCGGGTGCACAATGCCCGTATGTTTCTGCTCACGTGCTACCTAGAGGGTTCCAATTTGTGTATCAGAATAGCACAGTTGGATTAGCAGTTAGGACTTGTCACCCTAGCTCCTACCCTAACAACTTATCTTGCATTATCTGACTCTCCTAGACAGTCACCACCCACAGTGCTGGGGTGGTACGTGCTGGAATCTGTATAGGCAGCCCTGACCGGGAGTCCCGGTGCAGGCCCCTATGACAGACTCCTAGGCCAACACTGGACTGCTGCGGACTGATCTATAGGTTCGTGCTGTGACACACGCTGTGTCACAGGTAGGCTAGATTCCGAAACCGTCCGAGACCGTTCCGGGTATATCTAGCTTAGGGTTTATTTATCTTATGAGTTTATCCACACAGTTCGGGAGTTTCTGATATCTAGTGAACTAGGATATTCCAGTAGGCTATATTGTCTGGCCGATGCGTCAAGTTCACCTAGTGCTCTCGAGTTCACAACTCGATGGTGGTAACGCATATGGTGCGTGAGAGCGCGAGAGTATATGAGGAGCATTGAGCTCACGCAGGCACTTCAGGTCTACATATTGTTGCACTCATACCCACCAAATACTTGCACGTCGCTATTACATTTCAATAATAGCCGTGCCGTGACAGGGTGGCTCGTCTTGACTTTGGGGACCGTCATCATCGTCGTTTGAAACGCCGGAGGTCGATCACCCCGGCCGCTGGGACCCATTGGGCTAGGTCGAGTCGGTGAGTCATACGGCACATCGGGTGCCCGTAACGATCGTGTCCCAGGTTTCGGCAGCGGACGAGTGGCGGGTGGCCTAGGCGCAGAGGCGCGGCTTGCCCTCGTCGTTTTTCGGGTAGTCCTTGAGCGCCTGAAGGGTATGACCGCGTATGCAATCGCCCACGTGTCGGGCACGTCTGTCGGCACATGGGTCACCATGGTGGAGTGCATAGCGTTTCCACTCCTGGGTTACTCGGGTGCGTTTGCAAATCTCACCGTGCTCTCCCGCTCTGCTCTTGCCTTGCGCCTTCCCAATATTTCATGTGGCCGGGACTCGTTTGCTGGGGGCTGAGTGCTTAGGTCAAGGTTTTTGCCATTGAAGGGCCAATAATATTCCACACGTGCCTCTGCCCTCCCATAGCCCACTGACTCGTGACTGTGTTATATTTATGACACATCGAGTTTGGACCAATGAAAACGTGCCACGCAGGCAGCAATTCTGAGCTATATTAATGATGAAATGCTGATGTGGAAGTAAGGCGGCCACGTGTTCAGAACTGGATTGGTCAAGTGCATTGACGTGTTCCCAATGTTCGGAAGATTTCATTGAATATTGGTGCTGATCAGCACCAATATTCAGAATATTGGGGCCATACAGCCCCAATATTCAAATGAAATATTCCGAAATTGGGAAAATGCCAATGCCCTGTGACCCAGCCCTGAACACGTGGCATTGACGACTTTGACCCGAAATTAGGTCAAAGCCGACAACGCCTGCGAAATGCTGTGCTGTGCTCTGCCTAAAAATGTTCTAATGCGTGTCAGACAAATACATTATGCAAACAGAACATACACGGCAAAAGCATGGCCGGGATCTCCGCGGTACGCGGTGATGGGCGAGAAAAACCAAAGCCCCCGGATCCCACACAAGACGTCGGAACGAAAACATACAAGATGAAAACAAACGAATGCGATACACACACGTAAGCGAGTGCATACAAAATGCAGCACACCAGTTGAGCAACAAACACACTGGGCGCGTGTGTCACAAGGGGGCATACGCGGATGGCACAAGGGGCATATGGCGGGGGGGATCGGGGAATTAGGGAAAATACACAAGTCATCTGAAAACGTACAGTGACATGAGGGGCACACACACGAAAGTGCATATGAAACTAAAATGGTATGCGAGGATGCAGCGAGGATCTCGTAGGCGAGCGTTGAGCGTGGAGTCGGTCGAAGATGAACACAAGCGGAAAGGAGTCGAGTAGTTGAAGGTCATCATGCGGTCGAGCACTGATCCTGCATGTAAGCAAAAAGTTAGTCATGCATACACATATCGATGCATGCACACTTAACGTCAGTCGCAGAAACATTATGCGCAAAGATATTCATAGCAGGCAGGGTCACAGCAGCAGGGTCACAGCAGGAGGTGCACGGGAAGATGCAAACAAGAAATGAACTTGGAATTGCATCAGAACTCCCCTTTGGGTTAATTTCGAAGTTCGAAGCATCGATCTTAGAAATCCAGCTTTCTAGGCATTGATTGGCAGTATCTTTTTTACTATGACAGACGACTGAAAACTCGAACGATCTTGAAAATCTGTTTTTTGAGTTTCCGATTGGCTAGTATTTTATAATGTGACTCGTGATTGAAAAGACGATCGACTGCGTTGATGACAGACGATCATCGTAGAGATCCTCACCGTTCGCTTCGCCGTTCGCTGACGCGACGGTACAGATCACCGTGCGCTGACGCGCCGGTTACAAAACAGCCTGAGGTAGGATAGACTGTGATGACATGTCATGTCATGACATTCACATGACATGACATGACATGACATGACAGCGACAGTCGACACTGATGACACACCGATGACGCTGCACTGTAAGCAATATTTGAGCAATATCGCGAGTTGTGATGACGTGGCAGAGTCGAGAAATATTGTTGCAAAGCATATTTCATGACGTGGCTCTCACATGATCCCTTCGATTAATCGAGGGCTGATGTGTCACAAATATATCATGAAGAGGAGCTAATTAGCCCCAATATCACCTGAGGTCGCTGACGCTCTCTCAGGTGATATTGGGGCTAATTAGCACCTCTTCATACTATATATCTCGAAGTCCCCCGCCTCTTCTTGTTGTAACTGCTGCACACCATGGACCATCGACCCTGCCCTTTCCCCGTCAAAACTCACGCCGATGCGATGACTCCATGACATGACGGCAGTCACGAGACTGTCACGAGTCAGCACCAAGCCCACCAACACGGTTTTACTGGTGAATCTGCAATCTCAGATTGAGATTCCTGAGGTTGGAGCTCTCGACGTTAGCTTCCTCACTAAAAAACAACGGAACCAGCGAATATCTCATTAAGAGTATACTGTGACTTTGTGACGAGCTTGACATTCCGCGATCGTTAAGCTCAGAGATCAACGGGTATCCGTTGTCTGCTTCATAGGGTGAAGGCGGTATCCGGAACATCATCGTTCCAAATTGAATAAGATCTATTCCTCGATCCTTAGAAATGCCGAACGAAGATGAGCTCTGCCCCGAGGATGACGAGGATGACGAGGTGTTTGCCCTATACCTGTGACCAAATTATTGCACTTCCTCCCCCTATTCTGGTCCGAATCGTCTGGATTACTAATGTATCTGACCTTCGTTGCTCTCGAATGTGCAGATGGAGAAGCCGAAGCGCTCCCTCGTGGGATTCATGTCAGAACCCTAACTCCCACCTGCTTACGCTCCCACTAACCCATATTGTGACCTTATTGGAATCGGCCCTTAGTTTCCATTCGTGTCATCTTTTGTAGGTTCGGAAATGTGGACAACAACATGCAGCTTGAAGAAAGTGAAGCAGACTACGTCAAGGTTCCTCAACCCCTTCCCCTCCCCCAAAGCGCTCGCTGCCCAAGCGACTCGGGCGCTGAGGCCGACGTGATTGTGCTGCAAGTTTGCAGACTGTGAGGGCGGGCGTAACGTGGCTCGGCGCTGCAGGAAGCGAAGGGTCAGCTTTCATACTTGGCTACTGGCGCGAAAGAAGGTTTGGGGGACGGGCTTTTAGAAGCCGTGAACGCCGTCGCTGAGGATGGGTCTCGAGAGGCTTCCCAATCGGAAGCCTCGGCGCAGCGGGCGGTCTCCGGTGCGACGGTTCAGCTGAGTTCCTTCGACGCGAGCGCAGTGGACTACGAGGATATCGACGAGGTCGCCGAGGATTCTGAAGCCCATACCGAAGTCCCCAGTCAGGAGCAACAGCGTCTCATCGATAAGGCGCTCGCGACCGCGCCTGAGGAGGAGGATTATGATGAGGACGATGAGGACGAACCGCCCAAACCAAAAGGGATCCACGAGTCTCCAATACCACCTGCCCTGCCAACGCTCGCGACCGCCCCCGCGCTTCCTGTGGAGCCCCCCCTCCTTGCCCCCTCCTCTGAACCCCAGATGCCATCCGAGCTTGCAGTGCTTCCTGCCGGCGTGCCGCAGCTCCACCATGGAGCCGTCCCAGCGCCCGCGCCCAACTCCTTCGTGCCATCGATCACCACGGATGGCGTGCTTCGCTTTACAGAGATCTTCGCAGCGCCACCTCCGCGTTTGCCACAGCGCAAGCGGAAGCGGCCGCACCGCAGGCCTCGGCCGGTGCTGCAAGAGGCGGATGACTTGCAGGAAGAGCCCGCCGAAAAGGCGCCGGCGGTTGTTGCGGGTAGCGATCGGGATGTGAGCATTCCGGAGGAGGAGGAGGAGCACGAGGAGGAAGAGGAGGAGGAAGAGGAGGAGCTTGCCCTCTGTGGGGAACCCCGCGCCGCAGCCCGCGCGAAGCCCGCCGCCTTTACGCCGGCAGAGCCCTTGTGTGACAGCGCGCCCCCCTGGCTGGAGCCGGCACCCTGCGCCGCCAACTTCGAGCCTGTGCATCAATCCAACTGGGAGGATGACATCAGGTGGGGCGACGAGGACGACTTGCCCTCCAAACAGGCCGAGGTGGAGCCTGCGATGGGCAAGCAGGATGAGGAGGAGCGAGACGACGAGGACGAGGACGACCTGGAGGCCTGCCGCCCTGGGCTTAACGGGCAGGACCGGTGGGACGACTCCTCGGGGCCAGGTGGGCGGGCGCCTCAGCACTCGCCGGGCGCCCTCCCGGCGAATATGTTCCAGGTGCGGGGCGCCTGCGAGCCCCTGAGCAAGGCAAGCCCGGGCCCCGGGACTAGCCGGAGCGGCGCCGGCGGGGACCGCTGGCAGATGCGGCATCCGCGACACCTGCGCCTCGAGAAGCTGCGGGTGTCTGCCCCGGCCACCGCGGCGCCAGCTGCTGCGGTGCCTGCCGGTGAAGAGCTCACTGCTGCCAGTGAAGAGCTCACTGCTGCCAGTGAAGAGCTCACTGCTGCCGGTGAAGGTATGCATCGAGCCCCGGCGCACCGTGCCTCGAGCCCACCCTTTTGCAACCCCACCCTTCATTCACCCGATCTGCTCTTCAGCACTCGAGAAAACTCTCACCCTGTGGTCTGAACGCTGTCCAGCCAGTGCGGTGGCAGCCGGCCCTCCCAAGCGGCTCCCGGAGGACTGCCAGCACCGCAGACTCCTCCGCCGATTTCTTCTGCTACGTCCCTTCCTCCGGGGTGCTGCCGGGGTGCGTACCTCGGAGGCGCTGCAGCTGTGGTGAAGGCAGGGCCGTTCACTGGGAGGCTGACGTGGCCTGCCCCTGCCCCCCTTGGTCTTCGCAGATGCCACCACGGTGGATGCAGAGGCGGCGGCGGCGGCGGCTGGGGCCGTAAAGACGGCTAATGGGGAGTGCAAGCCACCTGCCTTGCAGCAAGTGAATCAGAGCCTTGCATCGTGTTGCTGGCTGGATGCGATCACATGGGATGAGCCGGCCGGAGGCTGGGACGGGGCAACGAAGATTCCCAGCCGTGTCCAGCTGGACCTCGGTGACCCTCGGTAAGACCTTCCTTGGGATGCCTGCACGGGAGATGGTTACACGGGTTCTGACGCCATCGAACGCCTGTGTGACGGGCCTTGCAGTGGTTTGCGATGCGCTCTCCCGGCGATTTCAATTAGCTCCCTCGCCCGGGCAATCGCCCCCCACGGCATCCCACCTGCATCGACTCCTGGCTTTGCGAGGCTCGCCTCCGGCCCGGCAGTCATCGCCCTGCACGAACCCGCTCCGCATTCTGGCATTTCCCTGCGACACGCCGCTTCGGCCGTTTTGCCATCTCCTTCCGAGGCGCTGCCGGGGTCGCCCTTTGCGCCCCCCCCCGCCTGCGCCCCCCCTGTGAAGCCCCCTACCTGCCCCCTTCCTTCTTCCAGCTGAAGCTCCCTGGAGGACGGGTCGTTCTGAACCGCAGGATGCTGATGCAAGTGAACGACCCCGATCAGCTGGAGCAGCTACAGCGGCGCTCTACCGCAGTGCTCGTCGCGGCGCTGCCCCCCGCCCCTGCCCTGCCTACTGACCTGGACTCGGAGCTGGAGAAGTTCAATATCTCTAACGTACGCCTCCGCTGCACCTCCGCGTTTCCCCTTTTCGTCCGCTTGGGTGTCTCCTCTCGTGCGAGGCCCGGTGTGAAGTTCGTGGCCTGTGGGGCGCTGCCTGTGCTTTCACCTCTCGGTGGCGCCCGTCGGCTTTGCCTCACATTTTGTTGCACACAGGACGACTTTTACACGTCCAAGAAGGACGCTGACGAAGGGCCCTCCCGGGGGGGCGCTCTGGCCGCTGCCAACCGACCAGGTGCGCTGCCAGGAAGAGCGCTCCTTTCAGAGAATGCTCGGGGGCCGCAAGGAGCGCTCCGATCATCTCGGACATGTCAGGATCTTGTGAATATCGTTGACGCCTCACGCGGAAATGCATACACTATATACGATCCGGCTCAGGCCATCGTGCATACGCTATATATGATCTGGCTCAGGCCATCGTCCATACA
>LGRX02018421.1:0-17726 GCA_001247695.2 Cymbomonas tetramitiformis | reverse complement strand
ACATGCATTCTGATGAGATACATTTATACTCAGTTTGTGGCAGCTCTGCGCACATTCATTCTGATAAAATACATATATACCCAGCCTGTGGCACCCCCGCGCACATGCATTTCGATGAAATACATATATACTCAGCCTGTGGCAGCTCCGCGCACATGCATTTCGATGAAATACATACATACTTAGCCTGTGGCAGCTCTGCGCACATGCATTCCGATGAGATTCATATATACTCAGCCTGTTGCAGCTCCGCGCACATGCATTCCGATGAGATACATATATACTCAGCCTGTGGCAGCTCCGCGCACATGCTTTCACATGGGATACATATATACTCAGCCTGTGGCAACTCCGCGCACATACATTCTGAGGAGATACATATATACCGCCCCTGTGGCACCACACATGCATTCCGCGATGAGATACATATAGTTATACTTAGCCTGTGGCAGCTCCGCGCACAGTATTCCGATGAGATACATATATACCCCCACCGTGGTGCCGCGCACATGCTTTCCAATAAGATACATATATACTCAGCTCGCACAAACCTCCGCGCACACGCATTCCGAAGGAACACACACATATTCTCGCCCCCCGTGGGCAGCTCGCATGGCCCAAGGAGATATATACTCAGCCTGTGGCAGCTCCACGCACATGCAGTCCCAAAAAATACATATATACCCAGCCTGTGGCCGCTCCGCGCATATGCATTCCGATGAGATACATATATACTCAGCATGTGGCACCCCCGCGCACACGCATTCTGATGAGATACATATATCAAGGTATGTCTTACGCAAGGTCGACTTTACACAAAACTTCCGAAAATATTTTTATTCGATAAACATGTCGCTCAAAGCAATTTAAACATATTGCGTACTCCGGGTATGCAATTGACCCAGGCATTGAAAAGTTATGGTCGATGCCGCTCAGTTATCTCCCATACTTAACCATACATAAGCGGAAACTTAAATCGCTTATATCTCACGATCTAGAAAATCAGAAGTTTTGTGTAAAGTCGACCTCGCGTAAGACATACCTTGATATACTCAGCCCGTGGCAGCTCCGCGCACATTCATTCTAATGAGATACATATATACCCAGCCTGTGGCACCCCCGCGCACATGCATTTCGATGAAACACACATATACTCAGCCTGTGGCAGCTCCGCGCACGATGCATTTCCATGAGATACATATATACTCAGCTCGTGACAACTCATGCATTCCAATGAGATACATATATACTCAGCCTGTCCGCGCACACGCATTCCGATGAGAACATATATACTCAGCCTGTGGCAGCTTCGCGCACATGCATTCCAATGAGATACATATATACCCAGCCTGTGCACCCCCGCGCACATGCATTTCGATGAAACACACATATACTCAGCCTGTGGCAGCTCCGCGCACATGCATTTCCATGGATCACATTCCAATATACCTCAGCCTGTGGCGGCTCCGCGCACATGCATTCCGATGAGATACATATATACTCAGCCTGTGGCAGCTTCGCGCACATGCGTTCTGATGAGATACATATATACTCAGCTTGTGGCAGCTTCGCGCACATTCATTCTGATGAGATACATATATACCCAGCCTGTGGCACCCCCGCGCACATGCATTTCGATGATACACACATATACTCAGCCTGTCTCAGATCCGCGCATATGCATTTCCTTGAGATACATATATACTCAGCTCGTGACAACTCATGCATTCCAATGAGATGCATATATACTCAGCATGTGGCAGCTCCGCGCACAAGCATTCCGATGAGATACATATATACTCAGCCTGTGGCAGCTTCGCGCACATGCATTCCAATAAGATACATACATACTCAGTCTGTGACAGCTCCGCGCACATGCATTCCGATGAAACACGCACATATTCTCGGCCTGTGGCAGCTCCGCGCACATGCAATCCCATGAGATACATATATACTCAGCCTGTGGCAGCTCCGCGCACATGCATTCCGATGAGATACATATATACTCAGCCTGTGGCACCCCTGCGCACATGCACTCTGATGAGATACATATATACTCAGCCCGTGCCAGCTCCGCGCACATTCATTCTGATGAGATACATATATACCCAGCCTGTGGCACCCCCGTGCACATGCATTTCGATAAAACACACATATACTCAGCCTGTGGCAGCTCCGCGCACATGCATTTCCATGAGATGCATATATACTCAGCTCGTGACAACTCATGCATTCCAATGAGATACATATATGCTCAGCCTGTGGCAGCTCCGCGCACATGCATTCCGATGGGATACATATAATTATACTCAGCATTTGGCAGCTCCGCGCACATGCATTCCGATGAGATACATATATACTCAGCCTGTGGCAGCTTCGCGCACATGCATTCCAATAAGATACATACATACTCAGTCTGTGACAGCTCCGCGCACATGCATTCCGATGAAACACGCACATATTCTCGGCCTGTGGCAGCTCCGCGCACATGCAATCCCATGAGATACATATATACTCAGCCTGTGGCAGCTCCGCGCACATGCATTCCGATGAGATACATATATACTCAGCCTGTGGCACCCCTGCGCACATGCACTCTGATGAGATACATATATACTCAGCCCGTGCCAGCTCCGCGCACATTCATTCTGATGAGATACATATATACCCAGCCTGTGGCACCCCCGTGCACATGCATTTCGATAAAACACACATATACTCAGCCTGTGGCAGCTCCGCGCACATGCATTTCCATGAGATACATATATACTCAGCTCGTGACAACTCATGCATTCAAATGAGATACATATATACTCAGCCTGTGGCGGCTCCGCGCACACGCATTCCGATGAGATACATATATTCTCAGCCCGTGGCAGCTCCGCGCACACGCATTCCGATGAGATACATATATACTTAGAACGTGGCAGCTGATGCATTCCGATGAGATACATATATATTCAGCCTGTGGCAGCCCCGCGCACATGCATTCCGCTGAGATACATATATACTCAGCCTGTGACAGCTCATGCATTCCGATGAGATACATATGTACTCAGCCTGGGGCAGCTCCGCACACATGCTTTCCCATGAGATACATAAATACTCAGCCTTTGGCAGCTCATGCATTCCGATGAGATACATATGTACTCAGCCTGTGGCAGCTCCGCGCACATGCATTTCGATGAGATACATATATACTCAGCCTGTGGCAGCTCCGAGCACATGCATTCCAATGAGATACATTTGTTGTACTCGATGTGGTGGTGTGTTTAGAGTGATATAATACATATATACTCAGCTCGTGGCAGCTCCGCGCACATATATATATATATATTGAATTATTTTATGTTGATCACCATGCTCTGGGATAACTATAAGGGAGCATTTGCTTAGTATGATAGACGGCACAAACCGACACTCTGTTGAGAGAAGGTTGTGGCGACAGGTCACGGACCTCCAAGATACATACCCTCTCATCCACTTTGAAATAGGAGTGTTTGTTATGATCGCACACGTCATGACATTCTGGGATAGGAGGCTCCGTGGGGGGATGCCAAGACACGGGATACCCGGGCCACGATCAATAGTATATTCGGCACATAAGAGACCGAGTTCGTTTTGGAGGTGTGTTTGCAGAGGGTGGTACTATAAACGACCCATCATACTTAAAAATAAGATCACCTCACTTCGTGTCAAGGGCAACCATAACCGATATGCATCCCGTCACAGGGATGGGTGGTACCAGGCAACACCCAGAGTCTTGGGTGGGCGGACACACCGGCTAAATATGATAAACAAGATATTCCTACAGATGTCACAATGGTTAGGTAGCGATGATGCGATTTCTCCTCCGCTGGGAATTTCAGGTGGCTCGGCCAGTGGGGAGACGGACAGAAATGGACAGGTAGATGACGCTGTAATGAATAGGGTGGTAAAGGCCATTATGGGCTCGACTTCCCACGGCAGCATCCACTCAAATTCTGTAAGATCGACACTGAAGTTCAGAATAGGGGACAGCTCAGCCCGTGACGACCCTGGACACTGGGTGATACCCGTTTGCGACGACAAACATTGGTGGCTGATAATGGTTGCCCGGACACAAGAGGGAAGTACTTCGGTATATATTTACGACCCCGCAGAAGGAGACCAGGAGACGGTCAACGGGGGGGATAGCATATGGGAAGCAGTAGCAGGATGGATCACATCTGGATCGGAAGTCAGAAGATGTAGGATGGAGAGAATGGGGATAAGGCACCAATACGAAGGACAACTATGCGGGATTTGGGTGATGAGGATGATTGTGCTTTGGAGAAGATGGAACACCTCGGACAACATATCGACATGGAAGGACTACGAACAACGAGAGGCCGCAGGACGGACAACAATTGATCTTAACAAGACGGTGCAAGCCTTTGGGAGGAAGTTCGGTGTGCTTAAGGAAAGCAGACCCACAGGAGTCGTAAGGCAGGGAGCACGCCATACGGGTGACGAGCACATCATAAACGTCGGAACTATTAACATAAATTCATTACATGCACACTATAAATCAATGGTGGACACAGATAGGAACCGCAAAGGTGGGTGGATAGACAAGCATGACATAGCAGTCATGGTCGATACTAAGCTGACAGACGACAAGCTAAGTAAATCTAGACATGCAATATTCCCTGACCATAAGGAGATACATCACACCCATCATACGGGATTATGGGGGGTTTCGATTTTCTATAAGAACTCCCTCTGCGTCACAAGCACGTCTGGTGAGTGGGGTGAACTTCATCCAATTCTAAGAGGGAGAGTCAATGCTATTAAGGTGGACCTTAACCCGAGCTCGCCCTCAAAGTTGGAGGCCTGGTTTATAGGAGTCTACTGCCCGCCCCAGTCATCTGGGTTTACCGCAGCGGAGATGAAGTGTTTCCATTTCCAATTTAAGGAATGCATTAGGAAGAATTTAGATACACCATACTATTACATTTTGGGAGACATGAATGCAATCATTGATCATGAGAAGGATCACTACAATGAATTGAGGGCCCCGCGATATTCCCTTTGCGATAGGTTATTATGGAGAATGATGAGCGAGTTGGCGGTCTATGATACGGGAGAATTAATAGATGATAGGCACGCCAAGTCCCACTGGACCTACGTAGCCAACAATAATGTTTCCGACCCTAGGGATTTTTCAAAGAGGAGAATTGACCATATTCTGGCTAGCAGCCTGAGGGGGGTGGAAGACACATACATTGACTCCATGTACGTAGAAAACCCACTGGGGGTACATTGGCCTCTATACGATTCGTACTCGGATCACAACCCGGTTACGGTTAGTCTCAACCTGCACACGCTTGCAGGGGCTTTGAGGCCAGATGTGTCGGAACTCCCGGAAATGGTCAAGACAAGATACCCTATGGAGGACAAGGGTAAGATTATGTCACAACTTGGCACCTTTCATAAGGGTATGAGTGACAGATTGAACAACCTGCTAGGAGACCCGGAGGCCTTCGGACGGTGTCGGGAACGGCGGGAAATTGAATCACGTACAGGAGACCTACAAGACATTCTGGGGAAACAAGTGCCTTCTCCGTTTCAATCCTCCTTTACCCCGGGTAAGTTCAAGATTCCGATTAGCAAAGAAATGTCTACAACTAGATCAACCATAGGACGGGTCAAAGCGGTCAAAAGGGCGGTGATGGGTATGCATGATTGGTACAAGGATACGGGAGGACGACACACTGTTGATACTAAGAAGAAAGGACAGAACATTTCAGCATTCAGAGCGGCAGTGAACAGATATAAAGACAAAGCAGGAGTGTTGCGGCCACCCCACTTCACCCATAGAAAGTTCACTTTACAAGATGAAGAGGTGATGCTATGGATGGCGGATGCAGAGGCCGCCAGAAGGAAACTTTGGGTCACATACCGTTTGCAAGAAGCGGAGTACCGACTAGAGGGTAAGAGGGTGTTCACAGAGAGATACCGGAGGGAGGCCGCCAAATATAGCCACCAATTGCGAGTAATGTGCTACCCGAAGGATCGGACTGAGGCGGTGATGGCTATTATGACAGAGGAAGGAGAGATTGTGATGGACAAGCATGGTATTTTAGAGGCTTTTAGGAGCTCGTGGGCCAAACTCGGTAGGAAACCCACCAGGGACACGTCGGACCAGACCGCCTCCCTCGACGAATTTGTCAGCGGTGTTCCGGTGTACGATGCAATAAGAGAACGCGTGCAAGCCCGCACAGGTGAGGTATTGCAAGAGGTAGAGGTGAGTGAGTTGACAGAGGTGATCGACTCCACCCCCAACAAAGCGTGTAACCCGTTAGACTTAGTGGAGATCAATACACTTAAAGTGATATTTAACTTATGCAAACCAAGTGACACCGCCGGAGGGGATCTAGACGTGGAAGTTAGGAACATATGTGAGGAGAATTGCACCAATCTGAGGACGTTGGTGTTGGGGCTGATTAATTCCATCATGTTGACGAGGATTTTCCCCAAACAACTGATGCAGGGGGTCATCGTTCCCCTATTTAAGAAAGGAGACAGTAGAGATTTGAACAACTACAGGGGCATCACCCTCCTCCCTATCATATATAAATTGGTCACAAAAATCATAAATAACAGGATGACAAGAATCATTACGGAATCGGATGGGATCACGCACGCTCAAGCAGCCGGTAAAGCAAACTTCAGCTGCCTCACCCAAGTGAACGTTTTCCAAAATGTGGTGAAACACGCCCAACGCAACAACAAAGCATTGTACATTCTCTCCACAGATGTAAGGAAGGCTTTCGATACGGTTGACTTTGGGGCATTTGTGAACTCTTTAAAGTTCATGGGGTTCGATGATGGAGTTATGCAATTTATACACAATCTCCAATCCGGCTTCCAGTGCACTGTTAGGTCCCCGGTTGGTAACACTGATTTCTTCCCTATCGAGCAAGGCTGTAAACAAGGTTGTGCCCTATCGCCATTGCGGTTTAACATTGTATACGATATTTTCCTAAAGTTTATAGAACATGCGGGCATGGGGTACAAGTGGAAAATGAAGTATATGCGATTGCCGAAAGAAGCTGAATTGGAAGGGAAGGATGGCTGCCTAAACATTCCGGGTTGTGCGTTCGCTGATGATAACTTATTGGTGAGTGATGACCCAGATGAATTTGTAGAGATGGTTCGTTTGTTCTCAACTTTCCTGAGAGCGGTAGGTTTGCACTTGAGCCCGGGTAAATGCCATTACACGTCATACACTCCTGGCCAAGAGATCCCTCCGGTTATCCGCATCCGTGACCACACCGGGGAATCATGTCTCATTCCACATAGACCTAACAATGTCCCCCTGGAATACTTGGGATATCTGGTAGTGGTGGGGGATGGACATCTCATGCCGTCGGAAGCATGGAGGCACCATAACATGAAAGTTTACAAAAAGTTCTCCATGGCATTAGGAAGGCTACATAATAGTTCTTTTCGCCAAATGGAGGTCACCAAGATCATTAATTCTGACGTGCTGAGCATTTTTAGTTATTACTTTGCGGCAAACTGGATGGCAAGGAGCAAACCTGGGATGGCTACAAGCACTGAGGAAGCCATGACCCTAGCAGGGATGTCCCAGGAATTATGGAAGGTTATACAGAGAAAGTTGAATTGCATGCTCAACACTCCAAGGGCGGCTGTGTTCAATACCTCGTCGGGTCTGGGGTTCGGGATAGACAACATCGAGGCACTGTATTTCACAGCGAAATTAGACAATCTACTCCAATCATTACAATCGCCAAGCAAATACTGCTATTATACAACGGTTGACACAATTAAAGAGCTCCGGGCTAAAACAGGTTGGAACCTGCTCCGAGGGGATATCAAGGATAAAAGAAACCCTATGCCATCGGTTAAAAAGTGTGCAGGATATCCAGAATATCTCAGGGAGGCAGGTGAAGGCCTCAGGCGCAGCGGTAAGAGGATTGAGGCTAACCCACATTGGCACACCGGAGAGAACTGCACTCTCAATGACTTCCTGGGTCTCCAATCCAAAGTCATGGTAAAGAATGCAAGGTGGATGCATTTCTTGCAGTTACATGGTCACCGGACTCTTGGAGAACTTTTTGGAGCGGGCGCGAGACCCACGGGGGTGATGGAACGCATGCTTCGGGAGAATGATGGCGGTGTCATGTACACGGCCTTTCGGGACATGGTAAATGTGGGCACGAGGCTCAGAGTGGAAGGGATTTCCGGAGACCTTGTGAAGACACTCCCCAGGATGATGTGGGGTAGAGCTAAGTGGTATAGGTCACATAGCTGGGATGCCCCGACACTTTTCAAAGACACGGGGGTCATTAACACCATGGAGGAACTTTTCTCTAGGAAGGAAAGACAATATGCCTCGGATGGGAGTCTCAATGATAGTAGAGCGGGGTGCGCTGTGGTAACAGAGGACGAATCGTTTATGATGTCGGCTATACCAGGGGAACAATCGGTCCCAAGGGCGGAGGCATACGGGTTACTTTTGGCTTTACTCTGGCAAGACTTGGGGACGGACATCACGGTACACACCGATTCCAAGAACACCATAGATAATGTGCGGAAAATCAGATTCGATAAAGGAAGGGACCCTAGGCTCTGGAGGAAGATGGAGAATTACGCCTTGTACTCCCTCATAGCAGCCATCATTGACATGAGGGAAGGCAGAGGAGTGGTGACCAATGTGGTACACGTTAAGTCACACACAAGGAGAGATGACTTGCCGAGTGTGATGAATGTTGCGGCGGATAGACGGGCCAAGGAAGCTAGAGATTACTCGTGCCTTCTGCGGGAGCCATACCGTTACCTCCCAAAATACTACGTGGTAAGTGACACTGAAGGAGTGAGCAACATAAAGACCACATACACCCATGCACTTTGGTACTATGACATGGATGAATATTTGCTCCGGTCGGCCTTCCGGAAAGCGGGCCCGAGCCAACACATTAAGTTTCTAGAGCAGGAAGGTTCGTGGGTGCAGGCATCCAAGCTTAGGAGAGGGAAAGGTTCGCAGCACAAGAATAACATCTTTGCAGCAAAGTTGGGGGTGGGCAGTTTGCCCACCCCTAGAAACATTCAAGTTACCAACGACAGACACTTCCCGGATCTCTATCCGGGATATGCTTGCCCTCTGCATGTGCAAGACGAAGAGGTTGCGAGCGAACACCACATCTTTTGTAAATGTCCGGCCATGGCGGGAGTGTACGAGGAAGGTGCCAACCGATTAGCAGACAAGATTGACGGGCTTCTGCCGCTGAACAGGCCTGCTAGCACGACAAGAACCATGATCAAGGGCATGCTACCGCCGTCGCAAAGGAAGGACTTTTTGTACGGTAAAGTTCCAGAGGAATTAAGACGTTGGTTGGTATCTAACATCGGTCAGGCAAGCTCGGACAAGTTGAAGGGAAGGATTAGACCTTTGGTCCGGGATTTCTTTTTCGACATTTGGTGCTCATATACCGCTAAGATTGTGGAAGGAGGGCACGACTTCGCTAGCCGGCTTCGGAAGAGGTACGAGATTAAGGTTGCGGACCTGAAGAGGTATGGCAGAAATATTCCACGAGGCAACGGGTTTCCAATGGAAGTTGCGGGGTGCCCGGAGGAGACGGAACACAGGGGTGGACAGTGAGCACCGTCGCTCAGGGGGACTCGGCCTTGACTTGCACTCGTTGGATTTCCTCTGCCCACCATTGACGAACTTGATCATTTTTGCATCTCTAGACATTGGCATGCATCTTACTCGTATCACATAGCAATCTCAAACTGAACCGAAAGGTGAGGGGCATTATGGGACGACTTGCGGGTCACTAAATGATAGGGCAACTTTAACTCAGTTCACCCCCCTTTTCTCCCGGTGCATTCTGTCCCCCCCGATGGTTCGGCGCGCACCCATTGACACTGGTATTGCCATAGGTTAACGCTGGTTTTGGTGTGCCCGACTTGGGGGGGTGGGGGTGGTGGTGCAGGAGGAGTGCGGGGAGCGGAGGGTGACGGTCATGGAGTGCGCGGAGGCTACTTGTTAGGATTTGTAGATTGTCTCGATCATTGAGTTAGGAGTGATTGTCCTGGCGATCTTCAAGAACTAGTTCAGGTTGAGTTGATGCGTGTCCGTCTGATAGTGACTTTTGGGACATGGACTGCCCTTAATCGTTCGGTAGCCGGGGCCCGCCTTGGGGCTCCCGGGGTAAATTAATTTAAGTAGGAAGGATGGCGCCATTCGTCTTATCCCACCTTCGCCTATCACCTCGAGGTTACCTCCATCTCCAGGTTGAACCGAGGACCTGGAGGTGAATTCACCTCCATGTCTCTCTAGAAGAGGTTGAACTGATCACTGTCACGCGATCGTACTCTCCGGGGATCTGGACCGACCGTTTCAATGATGACACCAGACCTGGAGATGGAGGTGCCACCTCCAGCAGAAAACCGCCGTGAACATCTCATAACAAAACAATCAAACATTTACGTATGCAAATGGACATTTCCCCCCCACCTGTACGTTCACGTACCCCCTATAAACGAATGATGAGATGATCGAACGATCGGATTCAGATGGCCTACACATACACCTACAGGTGAACAGGCCTACAGTAGCGGAGAGCTCAAAATTGAGATCGACCAAGCCTAGTTGCTACAGGAGTACAAGTAGAGCCCTAGAGGATACGGCTCATAAAACTTGTAGCTGAACCAGCCTGCAATTAAACAGTCAACTTGAACTGTGGTTTCGCAGCTTCTTTGGCCAACCGTATTGGAACGCACTCGCCATAACCTTGACCTCACAAGCCCGTTAGGCCCATACGGCGCCACGCACAGAGGGCGGTGAGGTTATGAGTGCCGTGATAACCCTGAACTACTCAAACAGATGTGAATTGCTTCTCCTCCTGCTGGTACATGGAATTGTCTTCTCGGAGACGCATTCGGTGGACGTTTGCTGGATTTGGAACGACGATCGAGCGTCATTGAAGATGTATATCAAAACATGGCACGATTACACCTACGCGTCAAGCGGGTCGTCTAGCTGCGACCCAATGGATCCGAATTGCCCAATGATCATCGGTGACGAGCTTGGCGTCAACTCATCCTTTTACGGGGGCTCGGTGCGCCATTCTGTGCATGCCCTCATTTTTCCCGCTTGCGTGAAACCAGTTTTCCAGGTGGGATGTATGTTCTCGGACCGAATGTGTCATCATCCCTCACTGCATCCACTCTGCTTTGCTGCATCGCAATGTGACTGCCATTCCATCAAAGCCATTTCTGCCCAAGGCGACAACGTCGCAAGCGCGCGAGCCCCTCAAATTGCAAGTCGCCAGCCTCGAAGGCAGTATCTAGAGCCTTCCGGCATCCTTCGGAGCTCACCCAAGGTGCCCAGCGTGAGCGGATTCCCCCCCATTTCTTGACCTCGGTCGGGTACAGTTTCCTTCTTTACGAATTCCTTGGTTTCCATGCCACGCACGCATGCTACACTAGGCGCATCGAAATCCGCCCTGAAAATGCTCTGACGGGATGCATGGCGCAGATGCAAGGACAGGCCGAGCCCACCACTCTTCCGGGGATCCAGTGCCGGGGGACGTGCTACACGGGAACCGATTACTCGTGGTATTTTTTTGACGTGAAACTAGGTTGCAACACGGGTAACTACTATCTTTATTGTCCCCGCGACTTGCTTTTCAGGTCGAGCGCTTGCACAATTAGTGGCACAACTTGGGAGGATCCTTTTTATTATTGGAGCTCGGGAAGTTGCGTTCCGACCATGACGTTCACTCCCACCAGCACCCCCACGACGAAGCCCCCCTCCGTGAGCCCAACAACGGGAACTCCGACCATAACCTTCACGCCCACCGTCCCACCCAGCACCGCAGCACCCACAGCCCCCCCAACCACCATAACCCCCACCGTACCCCCGTCCGCAGCTCCCACTAGTACACCAACATACACCCGACATCCCTCAGCCACACCCACGACCCGCTCTCCCACCACAAGCGCCCCCTCTCGAAATCCCACCACTGCGGCACCCACCACGCTCCCACAACCAGCTCTCCACCACCCTCTCACCTCTTCACCGGCGACTCTAGCACCCACCACAGCTCCCACAACCAGCTCCCCCCACCACCCTCGCACCCTCTTCACCGCCGACCACTGCGCACCCACCACACCCCCACGACCAGCTCTCCTACCACCCTTACACCCTCTTCACCGCCAACAACTTCAGCACCCACCGGAACCCCCACTACTACATCCTTCGAATGCCCCCATCCACTGCTCCCACCACTTCCCCGACGACGGTAACCCCAACGACCATGTCTCCCACCACGGGAGGGCCCACCGCAGGACCCACCACTGCCGCGCCCACCACACCCCCCACGACCAGCTCTCCCAACACCCTCACACCCTCTTCACCCCCGACTATTTCACCTACCACTGCATCCCCCACTACTACAGCCCCCACAACACTGTCCCCATTCACTGCCATGCCCACTAATAGTCCTACCACAGGGAATCCCACATCGTCCTTTCCAACAACAACCTCTGCCTTCCCTACCACTGTTGCACCTACCTTAGCACCCATCACTGCGGCACCCACGTCGCCCACAGCCTCTCCGACCACCTCAAACCCCACAACTAGGTCTCCCACAACCGGTCCCACCGTCACACCCAGCACCAAATCACCCACTTCCACCTCCCCTACATCCCCTCCAACTTCTGCAGCCCCCACCAATCCACCAACAACCTCCTTTCCCACGGGCTCGCCCATAACCTCACCCCCCACCGATACCCCGACTGCGCATCCCACTACGTCACCCACCACAGCAACCCCTACAGCCTCGCCAACATCGTTCTCCCCAACCACTATCGAACCCACTCGTTCACCAGCCATTAAACCACCTTCCACCCTCTCTCCCATCACCTCAGCCCCTACACTCACCCACCGCCACCCCGCCACCACCTCACCCCCGCCCCCACCCTTGCCACCTCCACCGCCTTCACCACCACCACCGCCCTGCCGCCGCCACCCTTCACCACCCCCCACCCCCTTCGCCCCCACCGCCGTCTCCCCCGCCACCCCCACCTCCACCTCCGCCGCCACCCTCGCCACCTCCCCCGCCCTCCCCACACACCCTGCTGCCCCTCCTCCACCTCCGTCACCCCCACCCCCTACCATATACGATTTGAGAGGGGGTTCTGTATGGCACTGTGTATTACCAGGGGAGTGCAAGTGCTACGTGCGTGTTGGGGCCGCAGGCGGTAGATGAGGACGACACCTACGTGTCGCAGATCACGGTCGATTCAGTGAGTGGCACGATGGGTCTTTCATGGACCATTGCAAACTATGCAGCCATTGCAGAGCACTTATTCTGTGGTTTTCAGGTCATCGGTGTCAACGAACTCTTCATGATCACATACTACAGCAACACCCACATTGCCAAAGTTACCACAATTTATATCACTGTCTACTACGCACCCCCTCCTCCCCCTCCACCTCCACCACAACCCCCACCTTCGCCCCTCCTCTACCTCCGCCGCCGCGTGCGCCCTCCTCCCCTCCACCCCCACCACAACCCCCACCTTTGCCCCGTCCTCCACACGCAGCCACACACCCCCCTCCTCCACCCCCACCCCCACCTCCTCACCACATCCGCTGTCGCCGCCGCCTCCACCACCTCCACCTCCACTACCACCTTTCCCTTCTCCACCCCCATCTCCGCCGCCCCATCCTCCATCACTCTCGCCCCCTCCTCCCTCACCCCCACCATACCCCCACCATCCCCATCGCCACCGCCGCAACCGCCTTATCCAACTCCTCCGGTTCCATCCCCACCACCTGACCTGCCCAATGCTCCCCCTTCCCACCGCCTGCCTCCCACCCCTCTCCCATCCCCTCCGATCACTCCTCCATCACCTCTATCCCCACCCCAACCACCTCCACCATTCTCCCCAAGGTAATTTCCACCGAAAATGGCGATCCGAGCCCTCATGCCGCAGCTTTCAAACGCACTTCCACTTTCCTCGCTCTGCACTGCACCTTCTGGAGTGCCCACACACCATTATCGCCCAGGCTAGCTACTCAGGGCCCGAGCTACCTGATCGACGGAGAGCTCTTTGGTCAAAACCTCTACAGCGCATCCGCACGTATGCAGCCAAAAAAATCGAGCTGATTGTAGAATTCGTTCAAAAGGCACACGATGAATAGGGTTTGTAACAAAACGCACACGATGGATAGGGTGTGTAACAAAAAGCCCCTGTGCGGCGGAGCCTGTGGAGAAGGCGCTGGCAGGAGAATGGGCAATCGCCTCTTCAAGTTAACCTCATCCTACGACCTCACTGCTTCCATGCATCCAAAGCCAGGCCTTCTCGAGTCTTCGGTCAGATCAAAATAGGCGGCCTGCATGCCCACAGCAACCAGAGCACCGTGCAGCTCGCTTTTGGTGTACGCCTCTGGCACATGTGCACCGGTGCCTGCTCGATAGCAATCCAGGCATCAGGGCGCACCAGCGCTGCCGATGCACCTCGTCGAAGCATAGCAGACTTCATCCGACGGATCTCGGTGCACGTGAAGTGCGGTATACCCGCCCGCGCGCCTGCATTGCGCACAACTTCCGCTTCGCTGCCTCGAACGCTTCCAGGTATCTGGCGTCCAGCCCGCGCTTGAAGTCGCCACGCATTGTCTGCTCGGCTGTGTTGATAACATTTCGCCAGGTGCGCGCTGTGGTCCTCAGTTCCCCGTCCCCTCCCTTTCCGCCGCCTCCGCCGCCCCCACCTCTCCCTCCTCCGCCTCTTCCTCCACCCACGCCCTCGCCACCGGTGCCTCCTTGCACTCCGCCCGCTCCTCCTCCGCCTCCTCCGCCTCTCCGCCCCCACAGCCACCACCTCCCCCCACCCAATCGTCTCTATCGAGAGCGAGGTCAAAGAGACGCGCATCTTCTACAACGGCGACCCAAACAAGACGTGCGTGCTGATGTCGTGGCTGCTCGACGTAAACAGCGAGAGTTCCCAGGAGAGCGCGCCGGCGACTCAGCTGGCGGACCTGGAGACCGCGTACTCCACGCTGACTGCGCTCATCTTCCAGACAAAATCGGTGAGACGCCCCACGGGTTCACCCCGGCACCTTCCACAGGTCCGCCTCCCCTGGCATGCTCACCGCACCGAGTGCCACTTGCCAAGGGAAGCCAGACCGCCTCCGCATGTCTACGCACCAGGCTGCCTCCCTAAATACTATGCTTGTGCATAACTCTCCCTCCTGCACCTCGCCCATAATTACTACAGCAGAAGCTATGAGCTGTAGCGCGCACCTCTCACTCCTAGAGGTCAGTACTCCGGAGGCATATCCTATTGACATCTAAACCTGCGCAGTAGGCCTGTGATCGGTGAGCCGTGCGATGCGGCATGCGTGAGGCGCACTGCTGGCATTGCTGCGCACGTGTTGGAACAAGTGGGCAGGAATTTCTCGGAGACCTCTTATTCAAAATTCTGCGTCCAGAATTCAAGAGCTGCGCTTCCCACAAAGGCTGCGCCTCGGAACCCTGGGCGCTGGTCGAACCAACGGCAGGCGCATTCCCCAGCTCTTGACTGCAACTGCGGCCACATCTCCCATTCACAGACGAAGCCCTCCAGAGGGGGTACAGGATAAGATTGTATCGAGCTTTTACCGATGTGTGGCTCAATGACGGTGTCAGCCGAGCGCCCCTAAAACCGCGCCGCCCCACATGCGGCGCTCAGGGAGGAAGAGAGGGGTGGAGATGGGAGAGAAGGGGTGAGCGCACGGGTGCCGCAGTTCCCGGAGACTGGTGAAAGTATGGACCGCACGATCGACCCGCCGATCAACTATACAGAGTGGGTGTGCGGCTTTGGCTTCGGCATCACCACGTTGTCGGTGAGCACTGCCCTGGCTGAGCACATCCCAGAACCTTTGCTTTGCCGTCGGCCATAGTGCTGCTAGGGCCGAGGCCCGCGTGTGCCTGCCTGCGCCACTGAATCCCCCCGAATCACCCTCTGCTCAAAACTGGGCACCCAAGATGTCGACCTGCGTCAGCACCTGTTGAATCGAGAGTAGATTTGAATGGAAAGCGACCCTCCCACCCCCTGGCGGCCACCACGATGCAAGGCCTTCCCACAACGGGTCTCGTGGTCACAGCTGACAGCCTCCTCGTAGAAGGGAGCGAGGCTGTTACTGCTTCCCTGCAAGCTGCTCTTACGTGCGCTCCTCAACATCAAAATGAGGACGTGGGAAGCTTGAACGGCGCATCACTTCACTTGAGCAAGGTGGAGCTGGAGTTTGAGGGCGACAGTCACGAGGGCCAATCAGTTGTGAGGCTTGTGATTGAGTTGATGCCCCACAACCCTCTGAGCGGGCATACGCCGACTGGTGCGCAGATATATGTCCACGTGGCGCTGTATAACTACAGCTGGCCGCTGTCTCCACCACCATTGCCCCCGCAGTCATTCCCACCGCCTCCAGTGCCCCCTCCCCAGCCACCAACAGCACCGTCCGCTCCACCGCCTTTGTCACCTCCCGTGCCATGCCCGTCCCCGCCGCCGTTCCCTCAACCACCACCACCATCACCTCCACGCCCCCCACGTCCGCCTTATCTACCAAAATCGCCTTCTCCGCCGCACTCCCCGCCTCAGGTACCGTGGTTTGGGCGCCGCCTCACGCAGGCGACCCAGACCGTGCTCGAGCTGAAGATAAAGGATGTCACTGTAGATACCTATGTGTTCCCACCTCCACCTCCACCCAGTCCTCCCGGTGCCCGCTAGCCCCCTCTGCCTCCGTCCCGCCCCGGTACCGCATTCCCCACCACCACCACCGTCTCCACCTCCACCATCACCCTCATCACCTCCACCAGCTCCACCTCCCCCAAGCCCATCCCCTCCCTTCCCTCCCCACCACCGCCACCACCCCCTCCGCCTCCCTTACCAATGCCTCCACCGCCTCCACTGCCGCCACCTCCACCCCCTCCACAACCGCCACCAGCCCCCTCCAGAATTACAGATGACCAATAGCGGGGAACATGGAGGTGACATTCAATTCGTGGGTATGCTCTATCATCAAGGTCAGTCCCGCCCGCGCGGCCTTGTATGTATGATCGAGGTCAGCCTCGCCCGCGCAGCCTTGCATGTATGGCGTCTTTCAGGAAGCTGATCACTCGGCGTATGGTGGGGACTCTTGGGCCGTCTTTCTTTGTGCAACAAGCCAGGCTCTCCGGCAAGTAACTGCATTTTGGTCAGCGGATCTGCGGCCCAATTTGAGGAGGTGCTTGGAGGGCCGTCGACTACGGAGTGTGAATCTGTAGCCCCGGAAGATGCAGACCTTGCATGGTCTTTTGCCACCCTGGAGGAGTTGTCACAGGCCACTTTGTGCGGCTTTGCATTTGGGCTGACAACCCTTCACTGCAGCGCGGAAACCGCAACTGGCCAGGTGCCGCCCCCTTCCTCCCCTCAGAACTCCAAATGCTCCCAAACCCCCTGCCATTCCGCTCACACCCCGCCCTACCATTTCACTTACAACCCCTCCTATCAGTTCACTCTCCACACCCCCTTACCACATTCGCTCCACAGACCCCGCTACCATTTCACTTACAAAGCCCTTTGCCATTTCGCTCACAGACCCCTCTGCCATTTCACTCACAGACCCCTCTGCCATTTCACTCATAAACCTCATGCCATTCTGATCACACACCCCATGCCACACACCCCATGCCATTCTGCTCACA
>LGRX02018417.1:0-15173 GCA_001247695.2 Cymbomonas tetramitiformis | reverse complement strand
AACGGCAGGAACTTGACAGTTATTTCGACGAAATGACTTACGAGGACGAGAAGTTTGCTGTATATATGGGGCAACAGTTGCCTGTCGAGTCCGCCTTCAGAGAAGTAGCGCTCATGACGAAAGACGAGATCGACACTGTGCACCAAGGGTTACCGTATGGCTCGGGGAAACCAGAAACACCAGCTGAACCATCATTTACCCAATCGGCACCAGAGGATGCATGGGATCCGCACGGTAGGAGCCTTTATCGGATAAAGCTGCTGCAGAAGAAGTACGAGCTTCTGCAGGACGGCAGTGACAACAGCGGACAGGGCAGCGCACATGCAAGCGAAACTACAGGCGTTGGTGATCCCCGAACAGTCGCTGAAATGGGAACCAAGCGTCGCGACAGCCTTGCACCCACTGACGTCTCGGATTTGGCTAAGACAGCGTCTGAAGCCTTGGAGGGGGACTTGGGGGAGACGGCGGTGTCCTCTGGCGAAGCCAGTGGTCCTACGTTGTTGAATCAGGTACCAGAAAACGTGGACCTCCCGGGCATCCTGTTGACTGGGTTGGAGGAGGAGACCGATCAAGGGTGGGATCTCGTAGCGCTGGCACAAATGATACTTCAAGACAACCCCATTGCCAGCCAAGAACACGCGACGAGGCGTGCGGTGTCTGGCCGGCCCGTGCAGGTTATTGACAATTGTACGTTGGAGGCGCCATACACCTACGCTGACCTGGCCCTGTTGTTGCAGAACAGTGGCTGTGAAATCAGCGAGCCATCTCGTTTTAACGGCGGACATACCCGGGAGATGGAAGAAGCGCTTAAAGGTTCTGCAGCCTGCACGGACGCCACCGACCCTTCGACCTGGGACCCCAAAAGCGAAACGGAGACGCCGCAACGATGGGGGTTTCTTCTGTCCTTCAAGGCGAAGAACAAAAGGCTGCAACCCGAGTTGGCGTTCGTTTCGACGGTGAAGACCATGTTGTACGAGATGCCAAAGGACTGTCCTTACGCGGACGCCATCCTTATCATGCATCCCCGACACGATTGCGAAGTATTGGCTACTGTTGCCGAGGCATACTTTTTTGTATTGAAAAGTTCCAGGAGGTGGAGGGTATTACCAGGATTGCACTGCCAGCAGGCAAAGGTCCTATAGAAAAGCTGAAAACCACGATAACAGCCGACCTGAAGACCAGCCCGGCATATCTCGACGCGCGTCTTTCCGGGGAAGTGGCGAACACCGGGGTGATTGCCAGTTATCAGAAGTTTGTTCCTGATCAGCAGGTAAACAAGACACTGAACAAGAGCGGCATACTGGAGGGAAAGTCGATCATCCCAGCCTTCAAGGCTTCTATCAAGTGCAAGCGGCACCTGGAGTTCCGGTATGAAGTGGTGCAAGGGATGAGGGTGTCGACCACCATGCACAAGGAGTTTCGTGGTGTCCACAGGATCGTTTGCCTGACCATGAACCTGTCACTGACCCAACTTCATTTGTAACACATTCGTTTGTAGTACATAGTCAAGATATATGAATAAGGAGGTTGTTGGTGCCCACAGGTTCGTTTGCCTGACATGGGTTGGCCAGTGGCACGCCACTTACATGGCGATAAACGGCAATGTCCCCAAGCCGGGCGAGGTTACTTGCACGATGTTCCAGGCTTCCGCTCTGTATGAGCGGAAGCTGGAGATGAAGCGAAAGGAGAAGTATGCCGGCAACTACCCGCACGTGCGAATAACAAAGAAGAAGGTTTGTCTGACAGGCGTCGTCACGCGCCTGGTGGAAGCCAGAGAAGAAGGGCCGCTAACCAGAGAAGAAAAAGACAAGGAGAAACAGAACTACGAGATGTTCAAGAAGGTCCTGGAGCTGTTCTGGACATGGAAGAAGATCGAGGAAGCAGAGAAGCTGGGCAAAGACGCTGGTGGGAAGTTTGAGGCTAGGAAGTGGTGCTTGGCGGACAGCCAATTCAATAAAAACGCCCCTGCGCGAGTAGTGGGAAAGATCATCTTAGGCCCCAAGGGCCAAACCGCCATATTTGTGGATTTCCCGACTGGAAGCTCGCGGAAGCTGCCTTCCACCCCGAAGACCACAACCCCTATCCCAGGCGGGAAGGGCAAAGCCCCGGTACCGGAAGTGCGTGTACCTATGATGGATCTCGCTTGCCGAAGATAATGACAACAGCGACGAAGACATGGCGGACGTCGGACGGCGACGGGGGAAGAAGCAGTCTGCGCCGGAAGCAGCTGCCATGCATGCGGCTAAGGAGGTGAGTACGAAGTTTTGCTTGAGTTACAATCGTCTTTTTTTGTTACAGCTTGGTACGTACTGACCGATGTTTTGTTACGCATGGACGGAGCTCCGCAGAGGGTGAAAGAGGAGGAGTTGAGGAGTGCCTTGCTCGCGGTGTCGGTGGACGACGAGACGATGAGGCTGCAGAGCGTCGGTGACAAGCGGAAACGTGAAGAAAGCGAGCGGGACCTTAATGCCCTGAAGAAGGCCAAGGAAGCAGTGGAGGCCGAGAAGAAGAAGGCGGATGAGACACTGGCGAGCCTTCGAGAAGAGATGCAGAAGAAGGTGGAGGATGAACGTCTGCGCGGGGAAAAACAGCTGGCTTCGTTCGGCCCTGTCTGCCGAGCGAGACGAAAACCGTAAGACAGTGGAGCTCCTTACGACGAAGCACGCTGAAGCCCTGCAGATGCAGATGGCCGAGGCGAAGCAACGGGAGGAGACTCGTGCCGAGGAGCACCAGACAACATTGGGTTCATTCTGGTCAGGGCAGCAGGTGTTGCTGGAGGAGAACACGAAGGCGCAGCAGGCTTTGCTGGAGGAGAACACGAAGGCGCTTACTTCTCGGGACTCGCTTTTGAAGGAGGCAACGGAGTCTTTCCAAAGGACCACTGCCGAGACTGCGAAAATGGCCCACGACGCCCAGGCGAAGATGCTCGAAAATAATGCACTGGCCCAACAGAGGATGCTAGACAAGAACGCGGACACCTTGAAGGAGATTAACAATCACCACGCCTCGGAGGCTGCAGCGATGAGGGAGATCCTGAAGACAGCCGTGCAGGTAGGAGCTAGTTGTTACGTTCAAGTTGTTTGTGTTTATTGTGGAGGAGGGAACTCTGGCTTGAGGTCCAGATTGAAAGACACGGAACTTGTAACTGGTGTGGGGGGGGGCGGTTGGTACGTCACCGGTAACAGGCAGTAACAGCAGCAGGCCCGTTCGCCCAAATGTTCCAACTGGGCGGAGGAGGCTTTTACCCGGGAGCGCCAGCGCTCGGCGCAGTAGGAGGGTCACCTGCTTTAACGACGCCAACGGGCGCTCCAAAGTCCCGGGAGCCTCTCCTCCATCACGACCGGCGATGTTCGCTTCTCCACCACGAGCAGGTCCGCAGTGGCCAGGTCAGTTCGACCTCACCCCGGCGGCGAAAGCTGACGCTGAGAAGTTAGGAGAAAGCCTCTGGACAGACTTGAAGGGCGAGGACTCGCGGGAGAAGAAACGGTCGGCGATCGCACAGTACAACGGGTACAAGGAGCTCGCCCAGCACCTGGAAGTGTCTGAACCAGTTCTGCGCGCCAAGGTGATTGTGCAAACGTTTGACCTGTACATGTCCGTTAGCAAATAGGTAGTTATGCTTAATAAGCCAGCCAGCAAACGAATTGATGAGAGCTCGCACCTGAACTGCCATCCTACCGGCCTGTACAATGAATAATACCGCGCCCGCAAGAAAACCCCTAACCCTGGGTGCTTTGCCTGTTCAAATAAAGACTGTATATTTTCATAGCACCAACGTCTTATCTGGTAGCATCCTTCTTGCCTTTTGTCGGTTTTTGTTGATTTTTTGTGCTACGCACACAGTTACAGTCTCGTGCAGACCTACACCCCCTAGATTTAAGGTGGGTGCCGCCGCTTTTAACATTAAAGCCTCCCATTCTCGGGGTGTATGTAAGATATGAACAAAAGTTTCTTCAGACTCAGTTTGATTGGAATGACTTTGACGTATCCAAGCTGAAAACATCGTCATTATCACCACTTTCAACAAATGGCACTTGAGCACCACCCGAATCTCGGTGACAAATCGCCTGGAAACCCCAAATTTCGGGCTATACCCTAAAATTTCAAATTTTTGAATAACGTGGCATTATCTACTCTCCAAATGCTATTTAGTCATATAAAAAAAACCTCATTATCATAACCTCCGCCGATTGACACCTGAGCACCGCCCGAAACTGGGCGAAAAATCGCCCGGAAACCCCAAATTTCGGGCTATACCCTAAAATTTCAAATTTTGAAATAACGTGTCATTATCTACTCTCCAAATGCTATTTAGTCATATATAAAAAAACCTCGTTATCATAACTTCCGCCGATTGACACCTGAGCACCGCCCGAAACGGGGCGAAAAATCGCCCGGAAACCCCAAATTTCGAGCTATACCCTAAAATTTCAAATTTTGAAATAACGTGTCATTATCTACTCTCCAAATGCTATTCAGTCATATTCAGAAAACCTCATTATCATAACTTTTCAAAAAATGAGAATATAATGAGACACCCGCGTGTCTCATTTTTGCGATATGGGCGTTCGCCCCCCTTCCGCCATGTCATTCAGGGCGAGCGGTTCCAATGCCGTCAAGCCCGTCGGCAAGTGGACTGTCCAGCCGCCCGGCTCTCTGGTGAAGAAATGGGTCGGCATCGGCTTTCCCTGCCTTGTTTGCTTCCGGGCGTGGGGGCTCACTGACGCCCACGCAGGGAAGAAGGCTTACCGTGAGAGGCCGGCCCGGGGCCGTTTGAAGTCAGCCCGGGCCGGTTGCGGGCCGCTCGATTGTTGGATGCGGGCCGTCTCTCAAGGGTCCCGATTATGAAAGTTTTCGTGAAAATTGTGTGATTTTTATGATCTTCTTGCCATACTTAAAATTTTGCGCCTGCGGCATGCAATTTTGAAGATTGGCCGGGCTGGCCGAAAGTGGGCCAGTAAAAATTCCAAATGCGGGCCGCTTCGAAAAAAGAAAGCCTTCTTCGCTGCGCCCACGCCGATACCAAGGGCATTTGTCCGTACATGTGCAAGGAGGCTTTCAACACGGATCGCGCCCCCGCCACGGCTGTACCGGCTTCCGCACGCCCTCCGCCTCCATCATCCGCTACCGTCGCGCACCTCGCGCTGCCTGCTGCCGAGCTGGTGCCTATGGAGCAGGCACCTGCGGGTGATGTGGTGGTGCCGGAGCCTCCGGCCCCCGAGCCGACCGCATCTTTCTCCACCGGCCTAGCCAACATCGAGCCACCCACTGAGGACGGCCATGGGGACCTCCATGCCGAAGGGGCTGCGGCTACTGACCACATCACGCCCGCAGCCTTCGCCTCCGCCGTGCATGCCGACGAAGACTTCGACTTTCCTGCCCTTCGTGAACCCAAGTGGTGGCAGCCACCTTTGATTCATTGGCTCTGCTGAGGCTTCAAGCCTTCAATTCCAGTAGAGATGCTCTAGCCACATGTACAACCCTCTAGCCTTTAGCTGTTAGAATGTTGGGGCAACGCCCATGCACGGAGCCTCTAGTTGGGCTGGAAAAGGCCCCTTAGGCTCTGACATTTAAACTGACTTTGGGTTAGGTTTAGTTAGGGGTTTGCATCTTGCCATGGCCACTCACCCCTTCAAGGCGAGGTCGGAACCGCCCCATTGTATGGGGGACATAGTCTCGCCTTTGTTCACCTTCGCCACACTTATTACATCCGTTTGCGTCTCCGTGCATCCGCCATCCGACCGACCGTCACTGCACCTAAGTATTTTATCTTATACAGAACTTTTAGCTCGACCGGACCACTGCCTGTGCACTGTTCCCACCCTGTTTCAGTATATATCACACACACACACGCACATATATATCCCTTGTTTTGTCATAGATATTGCAATAAGTTATTGCCGCAAAAGCTATTCAAGCAAGTATGCATGCAGGTGGTGTGTAAATAACAAGAATACATGAGGGGCGACCTTGCACATAACAGGCCATAACATATAAGTTAGCATATTGTGAGATGAAGTTACGAGCGCGGAAGCTGCATCACATATGCAGTTGCATGCATTGTGTTTGAGCAAAACAAAGGGCAAGTAGTGTTCAACCGTCATCTGCAGACTCTGTCGCACTAGTATCCCCATCATCCGACGACTCAGCACTACCACTAGAATCCTTGCACTCGTTATCAATGCAGCTTGCGCTTGAATTCCATTGCACTCATCATCAATGCAGTAGTCTACTGCTTCCGTGTATAGCTCGTCCTCCCGCCCCATGACGATGGACTGGGCGAGGCACTTCCGTTGACGTACCTCAAGCAAGGCGAACGCGTTTCCCGCCTTCGTAACCAATATCTCCGTGTATTGCGTCGCAAGAAGATACGCTGGAACAAGGAAATGTTTCACATTCGTTGCACGTGGACGTCAGGGCCAAGGTTTTGACGGATACAATACCTTCGACCTCACAGAACCCTTATTATCGCTAATTATTATGTAATATAGGGTGAAATTGCACACTCCAGTTCAAGCGTTGTACCGCGATGCGCACCAAGTCAGGTGGATAAACTATCTCCCCTACACCCCAAAAAAGTAATTATAACTTCTTGTCGAGTTAGATGAAGGTCTGCTATTGGTTTCGGAAGGAGGGGGTATTTTTATCGGCTGAGGAGTCCACTGTTTTCAGGGGTTTCGCTCCAGATAAGGCGAATCAGAGCATCGACCGATATATGGGGCGTTCGGGCTTCCAAATTTACTCGAAAGTCAACTTGGGTTAGCGCAGTTTGGGCTATATATCGCCGCAAGGCATCGCCCACGGATACAATGATAATAAGGGTACTCTGATAATACGGGTACTCCTTCCTATACAGTAGGAGCCTGTCACACCTACGAGCGGAGGGAACCTGTCGTGTGACCAGCAACCGAACGAGATGCAACCAGGTCCGGATTCAGGTTTGACTCATCGTCTGGCTGAGACCACGGATTTTTAAAAAAGACCTTTTATTGCATTTTCCTGTCATTGGCCCGAGGGGTAACGAGCTTTTACAGGCGTGTACCTAGTACGAACGGCGTGACACAAACGGAGCTCTGAAAATTTCGACGTGAAAATTGCAATCCGGATCAGAAAGCAAAAATGGCCTCGTGATTCGGATGCATCGCATAATTACTATGAGATATTTGTTTTACAATTAGGTCACGGGGGTTTTGTTTACTTGTCCCGCATATGCGTGGGCATACATGCACATGTTCGGCGTGCTGAATGAGCGTCAAACTTGGAAGATCAGACTCGAATTGTCCGATTGGGAGCAGTTCCCGCTCGGGACGGTCCCGCCAATCGGTCAATCGAACATCCACACTACTCACCTTGGTGGTGACTTATACGATTATCGCAAACACGCATCCGATGGGAAATGGCCTTGCGATTCCAACGGTGTGCTTACTTTTGTTTAAAACTCACCGCGGCGCGGAAGGGCTTCAAAAGTTCAAATCGGTGCAAATCAGGTGCAAGTCAACTTTTGCATAAAAACGAAAAGGTTGCGACCATGTCGAGCAACTTTTGCATAAAAACAAAAGGGTTGCGACCATGTCGATCAACTTTTGCATAAAAACGAAGAGGCTGCGAGCAAGGTATCGAATATATTGAGAAGTTAAAGATAGTCGAATACACGGAGGGTGTTAACCCTCAACTCTGACCTAAACCCCGAACGGCAAGTGACATATGTGGCACATGACACCCACGGGTTGGGATAGACTAGGGGTCGGACAAGGCCGGCGGGCCTACTCCGGGTCTTCCGGGAGGGCTGCCGGTCAGATCTCATTAGAGGGCTCTGGTCGAAACTTTCGAGATCTCCGTTTGAACCGTACCAGAGTAGACATCGCCTATCAAGTATCTTCCCAAGATCCCACTGCCCACTCGTGTGTCGTGTACGCATCGTCACACTTTTGCCGCACACTACGAGTCTCACAAATAGGGAACGAAATTTAGGGTAACAAAGTTCTGCAGTGAAAAAGCTGTCCCCGAATGGGACATCCAAAACTCCACCACAAGACTCGCCTCAGAAGCTTGTGTCCAGAGACTTCGTACCTGTTCCACTTGCGGTCGAGAAAAATACAATCGATCGGACACCTCCTCAAGTCCATATCCTCCTCGCAACTGTCCGTCGACGACTTATCGACGAAAGCCGAGTGAGTGTGTACCCCGATATATCCTCATCTTCACTAGACCGTACTCTCACATGTTCCAACAAAGTGGTGCGCACCAGAGCCCATATAATGGGCATCAGCTGAGGAAACATGGATGGCATACGGCATTGCCGTAGCATTGGGACTTCAATTACGATGAGCGGAGGAGCCTGTCGGAGTGTCCCTCTCTCGCGCAAGGAGGCGGCCGAGGCAAGGCGCAATGGTCGAGTGGTTGAGACGTGTGTTGAGACGGAATGGTGAGGCAAATTTTCCAACTCGTAACCGACTCACTTCTTGCAAACATATATCTGCGAAATGGCGGAATTTTCCGGAGTCGTGACGAAGTCGCAAGGAGCACCACCAACCTTCGAGTCACCACCAACGACAATGTTTACCGAAACAGGGAGCAGACTCTCTCGAAGTAGGCAAGGCTCTGTATCAGATGGGCCGATGTTTCGATATATCGATATGTCAGGGCGGGATATCGGTATCGTGATATCGCTATAATGTGTTACCATATCAGAATAGTAAATTTCGGTTGATTCAAGATGGTAAAAACAATCGGAATCGATCGATTTTAGACGCGAACAAAACGGACGGATCAATTGATTGATTCCGAATAAGGGGGGATCGGTATCGATCGACGTGCTTCCGTTGTGTGAGACTTCGGTTGCCAAAACAATTGGATATATATATATATATATATCGAAATCGATATGGTCCGGTGGGGAGTTTTGAATATTTATTGGTTGGTGCAAAGGTCCACACCATGCTCGAAATATTAACAACTTTTTTATTTAATCAATGCGTTTTACAACGTGCAAACACATGGGATCGATTCAAATATTCGAATAATAAACTCACGAAACGTTAATGAGGAGACATACTAGCATAGAATCCAATACGCAGTTCTCGTGCATCAATTCAACAGGTGCTGCTAAGGATGAGAACTTTCTCGGAGGTGCTTTGTTTCCTGTCTGCTGACTTGTGAATGCTCGCATTGTTATTGAGGACTGCTCGGAATAGGGAACATGCTTCCAGAGTAATTCCGTGAACTGTTTGGGGGTACCAAAATACGTAGTATACTGTTTTTTTTTTGTACTTGGTTCGACACTCTGGCTGGCCATGAAGCAAGCAACAATATCTTAGCGATGTTGTATTATTATCGTGGATCATGAGGTTTGCCAGCCCATACATCTTCGTATGCATACTGTACCTATATGTGAAGTATATTGCTCAATAACTGCATACTACGTATATGTATATGTGTGTGGCTTATTCATTTTATTTCACCTGCCGGCGGGCTGGTGATCGACAACCACGCATCTCGGTGTTAACGGGGACGGCCACTGCTGGAGTGCTTTGGATGATGGGATGTGGTTGTCCCTGTGGCGCCCTTCGTTCTGATGGGTACTGCCTCTTTGAGGGCGTCGGGGATTCGGCTGCGGCTCGCTCTTTGGGAGTGGCTTGGATTCGTCTGACGCTTCCTCCCTCTCCGTGTCCAGTGCTTATGGTTATTACACGTGCCGGGGAACTCGTGTTCTTTATCCCAGATGTTAGGCGCTATCGCGTCGCTGTGAACGGGGACGGTCGCCGGATGGAAGTGGTTTTTGGGAGGCAGTTGTCCCTGTGGCGCCATTCTGGCGGGCACTGCTTCTTGGAGAGCTCGTGGATTCGTCTGCCTTTGCTGCAAGGAGAGGCAGAGGGTGGTGAAGTCCACGTTATGTGTTTCCCTTGATTTATGTAGGGCGCACTTAGGTGCCCGCATGTTTTCAATTTTAACATGGGGTGTCCATGCTGTGTGGTGTGACTGCATTCATGGCATAACCATGGACCAACGGGTCCCATCCATCGACGGTGAGCCACTGGCGGGCATGCCAGGGTCCGCTTACTCTGTAACTCTGGGACCAACTATTGTTGGGCGATGATCGGTCACATCGTATCATATTTCCATGCTGCTTTGCATCTGGGTTGGGGATATGTATGAGTTTGTGGTATCGCTTGGCACGGCCCCGCCCTGCTCCTGATTTGCTTCTGCTCACATCCACTTGGATGATGGTGGGCTGGCTTTTGTCGGCTGATCTCATGCCATTCAGTGTGTGGCTTATTATCCTTGGACCAATTCCTTTGACACAACTATCGATATAAGATCGTCTGCACTATGTACCGACACCGAGGATGAAAGGATTCAGCATCGTCCCGCTTCGCAGGACACTTACCCGGATCTTCCGGAGCTCGCTTTTGGAGAACAGGACCCCCTACTATGTCTCACCTTGCCACCTGACCTCCTGTGTGCGCATGTGTTGATTGCTGCTTTCATGAATAATCTTCCTGTGCATGTCCATTGGTTTACATTCATCGACCATCCGATTCCATCCATCGACCATGAGCCACTGGGGGGCATGCCAGCAGAGTTCGCCTACTCCGTTACCCGGGGATCAACATGTGATATCGCAGATTGGGGATTGCGCGGCACATATACTATCATCCATGCTGTTTTATACTAACATGGCGCCGCGCATACTATCATCCGCGCAGTTTTGTATTCTGTTTGGGATGTGTCGAGTTATGAGGTACAGTATCTTGTCACGGCCGGGATGTGACCGGATCCCTGAATGTCGCATCCAGAAACTTTGGCGCGCAACCTTCTTCATCTTGGCGGTCTCCACAGGAGTGCCTTCGTGTGCGCTAGCGTTCGGTTTTTAATCACGGATGCATTAGCCCATGCATCCCCTGTTCTAGCAAGAGCTTGCCTGCAAGATTTTGATACGCAAGGCAACAACAAAAACAACAGTAATGAGCTTGTGAGCTACCAAGGTTTCATGTTGGATGATTACAAAGACTTAGGAAGCGGGAGATGATCGAATAAAGTGCCTTGGGTCGACTGTTCTAAGCCACTTTGCGGCGAAATCAATGGATCGATGATGATCTTCACAACATCAGCTGCGAAGCGGTCCAGAAGTCGAGATGCACATGCCGGGCTGCCATTCACCTATTTCACCACATTGCAGCAACCACTCATGCCAGTCTGTGGGATACTGACTCAACCCTCCAACATACGCAAATCTTGGAAAGAGGCTTCATGAACACGCATGATGTCGCTCTGGGGGCACTTTCATTAATCTCTCATCAGATGCTCAATGCACACATCGCATGTCACGCGAGGTCACCATTTCATGTGACGCACAGATCGCAAGCGTCCACGAAGATGCACAGCGCGCTTGAGGCAAGAGCAAACCTCTAGAAGCCAAACTTTCATGTCCTCATCAATCATGAAATCGTAGCCAAGTAATTGAAAGCAGTCGTAGTCCACTCCCCCGACCACCTGCAGATCATCGGATCCTCCTCATTTACATTTCGGAGTGCTAAGGCGCAAGTCCCAAAGTGGAATCCACCCTCATGGGGATGATGCACGTGCACCGTGCATGGCGGACAATGCGGCGGAGCCCCAACAAGCGCACGAATCCATCAAGATTACCAAGATGCCTTAGAAACCAACTTCGCGTTCCAATCAGCTTCGCGCTTCGATTGGCAGCTTCGCGTGCCAATCAGCTTCGCGCTCCGATTGGCAACTTCGCGTGCCAATTGGTTTGCGCGCGCATCCTCACACCGTCACGCCTGGATTTTCTCGAGCACACATGTTGTGATCTGTAACGGGTGCCGCTTTTGTTCGTACTTGCAACGGTGCAGCAGTAACACCTAAATGAAAGTATCTACACGGATTTGAACACAACTTTGTCAAGCGCATGCCAATCCTGCGAGTTGGGAGAGACCTAGCACCCCCTCAGGACATTGAATGCTGCGTGACCCTGGAGTGCATCAAATCTACTAAGGAGACTGGCACCGCTGTACTATGTGGCCGTAAAGGCAGCCCCGCCATTTCTGTAATCGAACAACAGCGCACAACGCACGCAGCAGCGGCTGCTGACTTGCGCCGGCGCAATAGCCACAAACCTCTCGGATGGACGCCATCGTGTGGATGACTTGCGCCGGCGCAATAGCCACAAACCTCTCGGATGGACGCCGCCGTGTGGATGACTTGCGCCGGCGCAATAGCCCCAAACCTCTCGGATGGGCCGCCACCGTGGGAGTGACTTGCGCCGGCGCAATAGCCACAAACTTCTCGGATGGGCCTTGCCGTGTGGATGGCCTGCGCCGGCGCAATAGCCACAAGCACCTCTCGGATGGACGCCACGTGTGTGGATGACTTGCGCCGGCGCAGCCAGCCACAAACCTCTCGGATGGACGCCACCGTGTGGATGACTTGCGCCGACGCAATAGGCACAACCTACTCGGATGGACGCCGCCGTGTGGATGACTTGCGCCGGCGCAGAAAGCAACAAACCTACAAGGATGGAACGCCATTAAGTTGACTTGCGCCAGCGCAATAGCCACAAACCTCTCGGATGGACGCTGCCCCGTGTGGATGACTTGCCGGCGCAGCCGCACAAACCTCTCGGATGGGCACCGCCGTGGGGATGACTGCGCCGGCGCAGCCAGCCTAAGCCTCTCGGATAAGGACGCCGCCGTGGGGATGACTTGCGCCAGCGCAGCCACAAACCTCTCGGATGGGCCGCCGTGTGGATGACTTGCGCCGGCGCAGCCCCAAACACCTCTCGGATGGACGCCGCCGTGTGGATGACTTGCGCCAGCGCAATGACGCACAAACCTCTCGGATGGACGCCGCCGTGTGGATGACTTGCGCCGGCGCCCAATAGCCCCAAACCTCTCGGATGGACGCCACCGTGGGGATGACTTGCGCCGGCGCAATAGCCACAAACCTCTCGGATGGACGCCGCCGTGTGGATGACTTGCGCCGGCGCAATAGCCACAAACCTCTCGGATGGACGCCACCGTGTGAATGACTAGCGCCCGGCACAATAGCCACAAACCTCTCAGTGACGCCATGTCTAAGAGATAACGCACTTGGCCTGCTCTCCAGCACCTCTCAGATGACTCGGCCACCGTGTGGATGACTTTGCGCCGGCGCAATAGCCACAAACCTCTCGGATGGAGGACGCCGCCGTGTGGATGACTTGCGCGGCGCAATAGCCACAAGCCTCTCGGATGGACGCCGCCGTGTGGATGACTTGCGCCGGCGCAATAGCCACAAACCTCTCGGATGGACGCCGCTGTGTGGATGACTTGCGCCGGCGCAATAGCCACAAACCTCTCGGATGGATGCCGCCGTGTGGATGACTTGCGCCGTCGCAATAGCCACAAACCTCTCGGATGGACGCCACCGTGTGGATGACGATATATCTCATCTGATCCATGAGCTCCATCAAGCGTTGCTCCCCATGCCCGGGGTGTTTCTGCTCCAGCACTTCAAGGAACTCTTCGGTGAACAGCTCGTTGCCCTGCTCCTGGGTCCTGCTCAGGCCTCCCCCTCGGTGCATAACAGTTACCACGATCCGCTGTACAATGAAGCTTGGAAATGTGCCGACGAGTGGATGGAGCCTGGAGGAAAATGCGTCGGCACAAGCAGACGAACAGTCGCCTCACGAAGCCCGTGGGAGGGGCTCGGTGAGCTGAAGGAGCTCCTTAGGCAGTGAAAGGATGTCCGGAACTCGGCGCGCACGTCGAGTGTACCTGAAGTCACTTCAGGTCGGTCCCCTTTCCTGGCTCAGCGCTCGCGAAACAGTTGACCGAGCGCGGGTGCACTCCTCCGAAAGGGTGACCGAGCGCGGGTGCACTCCTCCGAAACAGTTGACCGAGCGCGGGTGCACTCCTCCGAAACAGTTAACCGAGCGCGGGTGCATTCCTCCGAAACAGTTGACCGGCGCGGGTGCACTCCTCCGAGAAAGGTTGACCGGCGCGGGTGCACTCCTCGAAACAGTTGACCGAGCGCGGGTGCACTCCTCCGAGCAGTTGACCGAGCGCGGGTGCACTCCTCCGAATCAGTTGACCGAGCGCGGGTGCACTCCTCCGAAAGGGGGGCACTTTTCAGGTCGCAACACCCAAAGGGGGCTGTGACCTACGCCTGGGGATAAGAGTGGGTTACATCGGAGTGTGGCAGAAGACATTTCGAGGATTCTGCTGATTTAAGATGGTGCTGTGACCGATGACAGGCACAGGCATGACACATGACAGATCGGCTGAAGCACCTAACCGACGGAGGTCACAGCTTTGCTCGTTCCCCTTCCCATCACTCCCATCCAGAGGGATCTTGTTATTGTGCACGCAAGCTTCGGCGACATCGCAAAACCCAGGCTCAGCTCACGGAGGCCGCTCGGACAAAAGCAACTTTCACCAGAACGTACGGCAGTGCACCAGTGGGACATTCGGGCAATGCGGCATGTTGTGCTGCGAAAGCAGGGCTTGGAACGTGAGCCGTGAGATCACCAGACAAGCATGAGGTTTAGAAGGCGGGGCAGAGAGTTTTTCAGACGAGTGCGGGGGCTCACCCGTACTGATCAGACTCGAGCTGGACACAATGATTGCTGATGTGCTGCGGCGCGACCAGCAGAGAAGGCACCTCGGGTGCTAAGTTAGCTGGAGATGCCTCCAAGAAAGCGGAGAGGAATGGAACGAGCTCGATCGAGCGCTGCGGAATAGGGGCATTGACAGTCCAGGGGCAGGATTTGGCACGCCACACTTCGTACGCATGGGCAAAGAGGGGCGCGTCACCTGAATAGGGTTGCTCAGGTCCGAAAGGTCGAAATCCTCGGAGCATGTTCGCAGATTCAGCTGCCAGGAGTCCCCCCCGTTCAGCGTCACAGCGGCATGAAGGGCGCCTTTATTTATAGATTTGCATTCATCCCTCCTCATACACTGTTGGGTGACAGGAGATGTGCACCCATCTTGAGAGCATGCTCACCGTTGATGCCAGTCGTAGATCTCGCAGATCCCAGTTTGCAAATGTGATCATGAAACCTACAAGGGCCAAGTGGCACTTTGTCCCTCCCCCATGCCCACTGCCGGCACGGCCCACCACACCAGGCCAAGAATGCCCACTGCCGGCACGGCCCACTACACCAGGCCAAGAATGCCCACTGCCGGCAC